>JASDQU010380477.1:0-11209 GCA_032191745.1 Picea mariana | reverse complement strand
GTCTCCCTTGGACTTGCCCTCCTAAATAGAAAGAGCTCCCCATCGAGGTGACAGTGGGTGGGGAAGCTCCTGTTACGCCGGTTTCTACCTTTGACTCAAGCTATTTAACCTTTCCTACAAACCGTGCGATAACAGGCTGCTAATAAGCTTTGTATGTGCTTTAGTGAAGATCTACTCCTTATTATCAGAGTATTCATCAAGGATAGGTTGATCTTTGTCAACATTTGGGACAGCTATCTCATCAGAGGAATGATTTTTAGAGACATTTGTTACAAGGACAAATGCATCTACTGCATTGCTGCTAATTTCTTCATCATAAGAGCAGTCAACAAAATCTGCTTTCAACACTGGAAAACTAGGAAAGGAATGATATGATTTTTCCTTGATTTCTTCAACAAAAACATCTATTTCAGCCTTACAATCTGAGGAAATACCTATTGTATGTTGAATATTCTTTTCAAACTCCTCACAACAATTCTCAAATAGAAATTCAGCTGAAAAATACCTTTTATAGTGCTTATTAAATGTTGAATGAAATTCACCCGCGGGGGTGTAGACCGATTGGCAAGTGTCGTGTAAATGGAAGAAAATGTAAAAAGGAGGTTTCATGTTTGATTATCACCCTGATTTACCCATGCCCCATGCTTGCGGGCTGTGTGGACGCACCTGGAGGTTATAGAGGTAGCAGACGGGAATCGACCCCGTGTCACGTGAGTATGAGAACCCTGAGTTGTCGATTCCGCCAGTCACAAGAAAGAAGAAAAAAAAAATGTTGAATGAAATTCCCTTACTGATGATATGCTAGAATGAGGTAGTGAGAAATACCATTGATGTGCATCACCATCTAATGAATGCATGAACATTTTCATCAATACATCTTCATGATATAGATCTAGTTGATCCATGCATTGATGAAACTTAATGAGATGTTGTGCAGGATTATCCTCCTTCCTTTCTTTGAATATAGGCAGAAAATCTCCCCATTCTGCTATATGAGGTACTGGATGTGGGAAACCAGGAACTGCAGAAAACTCAAAAGGTGCAAACCTCCGAACCAAAACAGTAGCAAATGCCTTCGACATTCTGAAATTGTGGAGTCACCACTGGATTTGTCCTTCATGGAACCGCTAGGTGAATAATGCAGTCTGTATGTACTGTCAAAGAATGGATCTAAGCTTTGTCATTTCTCCCAGGGAAAATCTTCAACTCCGTCCCCGGCAACGGCGCCAGAAATGTTAGCCCTAGAAGTCACACCTAGATTGCTATAGATGTAAGCCCAATACCCATCAGAAATTGTAGTTTTGTAAAAGATAAGATTTTTAGTTTTAGGTATAGCGAATGGATGAGAAACTCAATTTAAAACATCAACACAAGATTTCCACAAAATATATACCAACAAGCAAGACTTGAAATAATCTCAGACCAGTATTTAGAACATCAATGGATAGATGGAAGACTGAGCAGAAAAATGAAGTAGATGCATTAGGTTACATCAAGTAATTCTGAGACATATACAGTAGAATTCTTACCAAAGAGGAAACTCCTAATCAATAAGAAAAAGTACTTTGATAACACTTGCACCAGTAAATAACAATAAATCATTTCACTGCATTCATGAACAAGTACTAAAGACGAATCCTTCATCAATAGCCAGCATCAAAGCAAGACTGAAACACAAAATATGACAGTAGGAGAAGAAACTGATCTTCAATTATCCAAGAGTCTTGAGTCTGATTACATACAATCTAGAAACTTACAGTCTGAAACAAAAGACATGAGTCCTCTCTAAAACCATTCGAACCACTTTTTGGAGTCATATCACCCATTAAATAGCAAATTACATCAAAAGTCCCTCTAGGACTCGTCACCTAGCTCCTACATTGGATTCTGAGCCTGGGAGAGGCGTGGCAGCAGACAAACCAACTAAAATCTAACAAACTGCTAGATTTCAGGAGGTTGTTGGCAGTAATAAATACAGTTGCAGCCAACTCATTGCATGAAGATTAACTGAAGCTAGATGCTAGGCACAAGTGTCCCTTGATTTCTAACTGATCTCTAAGGAGTTACTCGAACCTCGTCTAACACGTGGCAGCCTTCCTACAGCTCGAATTCCAACTAACTATCAAGTTCGCAACGAGTGCGCTGCAAAATGTTCCAATTTTAGCAGTTCGCAGCGCCTTCAACGGGATGCACTGCGAACTTTCTTGTAGATGTCATTTTGCCTTCAAAACATAGCAACTAATGCCAAAAATGTGCAAAAAGCCTTAAAACCTTTGTTAATTTCTTCTACAACTTCTAAATCGTGAAAGTGACTTGCTAAAATAGCATATGCGCACGATTATAGCAGCATAAAACAAAAAATACTCCTTAGTGTTATAAGCCTACAAATATAAGACACCATAACAGAATTGACTGCTTCATCTTCGTCTCCTAGTGGCCACCCGAGCCAACATGTCTAGGTTCATCTTTGCAATCTGTTCCTTCAACTGTTGCACTTCCTCCTTCAACTTCATGTTTTCAACTTGATAAGCTATATTACGCATGTACACATTCTTCAATTGCCTATGCAAAGATAAGGATCTCTTAACCCAGTGCTTTGCCTTTGTAACAGTTTCTTCACCCGTATCTATAGCTTTCTTTAGTTCAATCCTGGCATGCAGATTTTCCTTTTTTAACTGTTCATTCTCAGCCCTTACATCTTTCAGCAGTCTCCTGAGCCTTTGAAAGTGGGATCCCTTTCATCAGAAGGAGACTTGATCTCAATGATTTCTATTGGCTTTTTAAGAGGCTTGGTTTTGACTGTTTGTTGAGCTAGTGCTCTGGATGCACCCTCTTTTGCTAATGATGACAACCACCATCATGACACCAAGACTTTCATAAATGGACTCTGATCAGCTTTCTATCAAAACATGATTTATTTGACATGAAACGTGACTCAAAACCTTTGAGAACATGACCCTATGACTCAAACCTACAATCTTAAACAAATGACTCATACAAGAAGGATTGATCATATGACTAACAAAGACTAATGGTGTCCTTCTGAGATCAGACTTAACAAAATTTTAAAAGAGAGAGAAAACCTCGACTCCTATACATCCTATGTGTTAATAGAACCCACCACTGTCACCTTAGTAGGAACTTCCCTCGTTTTAGTGATGGAAGAAGTCCACCACAAGAGAGGCTTCCCTAGTGACCTCAAGGGATTAAAGTAGCAAGTATAGTAGCCAAGCCTACCACCACCTCTCTTGATCACCTAAAGATTGGTCTACGTCAAGGTAGTAGAAGAGGTATGAAGTTGTTTGAGTACCGGCCCGGAACAAGAACACTTTATAGCATATATATGATTATTTCCAAGTCCAAACATGCAATTAACACCTCTTAAAGACAATAGAAAATATAAGTTGCAAATGGTTGGTACAAATTTGCAGCAGTAAGCAATGATATAAATAATTTGTAACAGCAACAACTTTTAGAGCTCAGAAATGCAACAATTGACCATTAAAACTTAGCATTCATCCACTGGAACAATATACAATTGTAAGATGCAATTTATTAAGGAATTAAGCCACCAACATATGAGTGTATGCAGTAATAAATGTAACTTAAATGGATGTAGCAAACTTCTTATAACAGCAGCAAGTTTATTAAAAAGTTTGCCAATGTTAGTGTTAGTAAAGTTAGTAGAGATCTTAAGAGAGTTGAAAGAGAGTGTTTGTTGATCAATTCACCATAAGAGAGAGAGTTTTTAAACCAGTGCCTTGGGGCTATGGAGTCTTTATAACAGTAAATGCAACAATTCTTGAAGATTTGAACTAGTAGCAACTAAGAGGTAGGGTTTAAACTCTAAGGTGCAAACACGTTTGGGCCTTAGGGTTTAAACCTTGAAGAGAAGGATTGTTGGAGTGCAAGCACATTTGGGCTCTAGCAACCTTTTCTCCCTTCTTAATGCTACAACTAGGTCAAAGATCAAATGTCTAAGGTTAAGATCCTAAAGTGCTAGCACTTTAGGGCTTTAGGATATTAACCCTAGAAAGAATGTTTCGCCAATTTTGGATGAAATTAACCTTGTGAGAGGAGGAAGCACTTATGCTCCTCTCTTAGGGTTTCACCAAGCATAAAATAGCAAAATTTACCATGAAAAATAATAACATAAAGATAAATTGCAGAAATTTACTTACTTTAGCCAAGATATCATGAGACAAAACCCTAATTGCAGAAATTCCTTTCCAAAATCAGCAAGAAAACATCCACAAATCATCCTCCAAGCATAGCGCATAAGTGAAAAGGGCTAATAACCCAAATAGGGCAAAAATTTCAGATATTATTCTCACAAAGGTGAGAAGTAATGATCCAAAATGAAATGTGAGGGTGGCCTTTTTATATGAGGCCACCCTAATACAATTTCCACATGAGGCCACCCTCATACAATTTGTCCACATAATTTGTCAATAACATAAAATAAGTGGGGCCGACCCCTTAATTTGCCTCTACGTAATGCCAAAAATGAAATATACATAAAATAAAACCCTATAAGGGTGACGTCAAGCCCTAGAAGGGTGACCTAATGCTCAAATGTGATGACGTCAAGGCTCAAAGAGTGAGACGTTAGGCCTCCAAGGGGCATGTGGCATGCTCCAATGTGCAAGGGTGTGAAGCAAGGTGTCTCCTCATCTCAAACCATGTCAAACCACCTCTGAAACCACAAAATCCATCAAACCCTAACCCCAAAGGGTGACCTGAAGGCTAGAGGATGACATCATAGGCCTCCAAAGGCCACGTCCAAGTGCAAGAGGGGTGCAATCTAATCCCCAAGTGATGTCAAGGTACCTCCAAAGGCAACGTCCTCCATCCTCTGTGCACAAGAGCTACGGGGTGCTCTGCCCAGTCTGTGGGCTTCTAGCCCATATGAATGGCATAATGACCAGTACTACTCAAACCAAGCCCATATGTCCATCGTTCAAAGTCCTGAGAATGTGAGAGCCACTGTCTGAGGGTGGTGAGTCACTGGATGACTCACTGCTCTCCATCACACATGCCAAAGTCCTGCAATAAAGGCACAACGTCCCGGGTACAAGCCCAGGATGTCCCTCAAGAACCATGTTAAGGGCATTCAAAACAAGCCAAAGTATAAAACATGGTTAGCCAAAGTTCATAAGAAACATTAGTCATTAAAACATGCAAAGTAAGTTGCAACTTAAGATATAAGCCATGTAAGACAATTCACCTTAGTATCCGCTTCAATCATCACACCAGCTAGGACCCTGTGCGAGTTACCAAGTTTAAGTATGGGAGGGTCTTCATCCAACCCTATTAAGTGTGCCACGTAGATAGGAAATAAAATAACCCAGGTAAAGGGATAGGTCCCGAGAGTGACAAGGGAAAGTAAAAACCCACCAAGAGTAAGTGTGAAAGTGATATGGTTCAAGGCTTCCTTCATGGCTTATGGTGTTAATCCATCTCTATGAGCGCCTTTGTGGAGGGTGTGTTTGCTCTTGAGTTAACCAATATTTGCGTGCCACCTTTTCCCAAACCCCTTTATTAGCCATCTTTCCAATCCCTGCCTTTTTTTATAATATATTTGCTAGTCCCCTTTAAAAGGTTTCAAGCTTTAGCATCACTTTTTTGGGACCGGGGCGAGCACTGAATGAGTAGAGCTCAAGTTGGACCAGCTTTTGGTGGTCCGTGTTGCTATGTTCACTTTCTTTTCTAGCATCATTTTCTTATTCTTTTATAGCAACTGCGGAACAACCTCTGGGCCTTCATCCCCTCTTCTCATGAGAGAATGGACCATAGCAGAAGTTTAGTATAATATAAGAGGATTCAAGGTGGAAAGTGGCAAGTGTGATCGAGAGCAAAACATTACCCTTGGGAGGGCTCCCAAGTATTAACCCTTTTCCCTGGGTGGTGACAACACGGGACTAGGGCACAGAAGCTGACCACCAAGGTGAAACAAGGCAACTGACACAATTTCCCAAACCAGCAATCCATTATCCAACTTCCACCAAAGATCCTCATCCACATACCTAACAAATTAAGTACAACACTTTGCATGAAAGAAGGACTAACATACATCATGGTGACAATAGATTACCATCTCCCATACTCCGGGATGCTTGAATGTGATGAGCCTTGGTTGATCCAACCAGGAGATATATGAGGGGGGTTGTTGGGATGCCATCTATGGACATGTTGATCATCATCATGGTGTAGATCATGTTCTCCATTGTGGGCTCGAGACATTATCTCCTCCAGTTACCCCTAGGTTGGGGGGTAACAGGGCCTGACCCTTCCAACTTGAGACAGTGTTCAAACTGGTCTCTTTTTTGCATCGCATCTGAAGCTTCACTGACTCGGTGAAGAGGCTAAACCGTTACCCATACTTGTTCTTTAAATACCTTGCCCTCTCTAGCCCTTCGGGCCGGGCTCAAGGTTGGTTCACAGGGGTTTCAGATCTTTTAGAGTCTGTGGGCATTCAGATGGACCCTCTAGCTCCATTTAGATATTCCTTAGATGCACCTGGCCACCTCCTACATACCAAACAAGAGTTGAACAGGATCATTAGAAATGACAATTACAGGCAGTTTATCCAAATCACTTGGATTTACCCTCAGGGTGGGATACACCCAAATATGGCCTTCTACGATGAGCACTTCTTAGAGCTTGGAGACAAGCCCATTATTCGACCACGATATACACTTCACCATTGGGTGCACGCTCTTCGCATCCCCCTGGGCCAGTTCGGAGTGGGTTCCCATAAACTTCGTGTAGAAACTGACCACCAGATAGATCGATCAAACAAGATTTGCCAATTATGCCATCTACAAGAGGTCAAAATTGAGGAGCACTTCATATTTCGTTGCCCCATCTACTATGAGATTAGAGGTAGGTTCCATTGCCTATTCAGGGGGACTCGGACCCTCACTGGCTACTTCACATATTCCGACCAAAGATGCTTGGCCTTATACATGCAGGAGTCCCTCAGGCTCCGAGCCCATTTTCTTCATCCTCCTACTAGATCAGACTCTACCCAATAGATCATTTCCTTCTTCATGATGCTACCTTTAGGCAGGGGCACTAAGAGATAGACAGATATTGGCACATTGTCGAACTCCAGATCAAACCAAACCCGTGGGACCTTTCCCCATCCCACGAGATTTCAGCGACATGACCAGATCTGATCCCTCCCCGGGCTACAGGAATGGTCCAAAAGTGGAAATAATGTCCTCAAAAGAGATGACATCACCTCCACATGTGTGAGTCATCCAAGTGTAAAAACCATCATAAGAGGCAATGTGGGCTCATCTAGGCAAGTGCTCCTCAAGAATCAACAATGAATGGTGCCACATCATCATAGGGTCCAAGTCACCATGTGTAGCCACCTTCGTAATGTGTAATCAACCTCTCCAATGCATTAAATACTCCCACATGTGGTCCAAGAATAATAAATAATACATGAGCATGCATGCAACGTCCAATTGAGCAAGGAGGATGCATATGAGTGGTCCATGTGGCATGTGTGATGACATGGTGTCCATGTCATGGCTCGATGCACTGTCATGGATCCCAATGCAATGACACATATCATAATGTGGTATAGGGATCACAGGGCATGGTACACGCATCCCAATGCACAATACCCACTTGAAGTGATGGGTCTAGCCTCTTAGCAAGCCATTAATTGGTAGCACCTAGTGACATCTCTCAGCACATCATAACAAATGGAGGTTAGTTTTAATACTTGCCTAAGTCTTACCAAGGGGAACAATATTGACACTTATACATGCATCAAGTCCTAGGACAACCCATATTTCCTAAGTACCTAGGTGAAAGATAGGAAATAATGAGAAATAATGATGAAGGGGAAAGGGGAATGAGTTCATGCGATGACCTTCAAAGTCCTGACATGCACATGTCTTTTTATTCATTTTTTCATTCATCTAGCTTTATTGAGCTAGGATTTTTATACACAATAGCCTTAGAGGGAGCTTAGCATTGAGTTAATTGTACTTAGCATTATTTCTTACTACCCCTTTAAGCCTTTTTCTTTAAATGTTTAGTTTATCGAACAAGTCCCTTTTATTTAGATATTCATACACAAACCAAGGACTAGGGGCATTGGCCTCATAACGAGGGGGCATTGCTCAAGCTTTATAATTTGGCTTTTGACTTTAGCTCTTCACCTCTTAGCCTCATTGGCTTTACTGATTCAGGCTTTATCAATTTGACCTATCCTTTTGAACTTCGAGAAATCATTCATGACCAAGATGCAATTTTATATGGATGGAATGAATGATACTGGTAAAGTGGAAAATGGCTAGCATGGTTGGGATGTGGACAACGCTATCTAGGCTAAGTACCCAGTAGTACAGGTTAACCCGAGAAATGACACACTTCTAACAAAAAACATGTTCCTCGGGTACTATGAGGTGATTAATAAAACCATGTAATGTTATGAAATGCCAATAGACATCAATAGGTATTTGCCACTTTACGACGAGCTAAGAAGTTATATCATCACATCCAAATGAACATTGATGCATGGAATGTCAAATGAAGCATACCAGAATCATACCATACCATATCATAGTGCATCTATCATCTGATGAGCGGGGATGAAAGTGAGCTACACCACAATTGAGCTAGCATGATCATATATCTGGTGGAGATCAAGAGAAAATATGTTTGGGTCTGACGTGAAGATGACCATGACACCTCATGCAAGCGACAACATGACACCCTTGCAAGAGTATTCAAAAAGTTGTCACCCCTAAGGAGGTAACAGACTCAACTACTAAAAATAAGACTTTCACTTTTTAACTAAAGTGAATTACAAGATGGAATTTACTTTTCGAAAATATCTCACACCACTTCTCGCACATTCACACGAAACCTTGTGCAGAAGTTCCTGTCTGAGCTATAATCCTCAACAAACATCTTGCATCTTCGTATGATTTTCCTTTTTTTGAGTTGATTTCTCCTGCTAACGATAGTGCTCTTGAAGAACAACATGATGAAGTTCTTCCACCACTTCTTAATTAGGGTCAAAAAAGACCCACGTCCTCTCTTCAAAGGATTCCTCGAGTATTTATGGCTAGTGTTGCAGATCCAAAGGATTTTCATGAGGCCCATGGTATTGTACAGTGGGACATAGCCATGGAAGATAAGTATCATTCCTTGTTGAAAAATAGCACTTGGGACTTGGTCCCTCTTCCAAAAGGTAGAAAATCGGTTCGGTGTAAGTGGGTATATCAAACCAAGTATGCAGCAGATGGTACCGTAAACAAGTGTAAGGCTCAATTGGTTTCTGCAGGTTTTTCTCAAGTTGAGGACATTGACTATTCTAAACCTTTGCACTCGACTATTCTAAAACCTTTGCACCCATGGCTAAAATGAATTCTATTCGCCTTGCTCTCTCTATAGTTGCACCCTATAAGTGGATTGTACACCAGAGGGATTTCAAAGGTGCCTTTCTTCATGGATATTTACAAGAAAAGATATACATGGAGCAACCTCCTGGTTTTATCCAAGACTCTTCACTTGTGTGCAAGCTTAAAAAACTATTTTATGGCCTCAAACAAGCCCCAAGGGCTTGGTATGAGAAGATGGAATCTTTTCTTCTCTCTTTAGGATTTTCTCACTGCTACTCTAATTCAAACGTCTATAGTTTGTGGTAAGATGATGAACTTCTCCTCCTTGTTCTCTATGTGGATGATCTCATTCTCACTAGGAGTTCACCTACCTTGATTGATCATGTGAAGTCCACTCTTCATCAACAGTTTGATACGACAGACTTACAGGTCCTTCACTACTTTCCTGGATTGTAAATCACTCGATTTGCATTTTGGATAGGTCTCTCTCAACCTAAGTATGCCTTGGATCTCTTGAGCAGATTTCACATGTTGGATTGCAAATCTGCGCCCACACCATTTTTGTCAGGAGTCAAATTGTCAACCAAGTGTTCCACTCCTTTGGTTGATGCTACTTCGTATTGGCAATGGGTTGGTGTTGATGTTAGTGGTAGCATCGGACAAGTATTTTCGCACAGGTCTATGTGTCTAGACATGTGGAAATCGTCCAAAGCCTTCTACTCTTGAATTTACTTTAGTTAAAGGAATTATTAAAGTAAATTATTTTTATTAATTAATTATGTAATTAGTTAATTGAGTTATTTAAGAAACATGCTAAAAGTACTTAGCATGCAGCATGTAATCTAAATCTCAAGTGAGTGTGAGAAGTAATCTCAAACATAAATCACATTTGAGATTAGAAATAGATTGTAACTCATAATTATAAAAGCAAGGCTAGGGTGAAGGAGAAAGACGCTTGACAGGAGTTGTGTTGAGAGAGTCAACACACAAAGTATTGGATCACGAAGGACTATGGTTCAAGATCTTGGATAGGTGAAGGACTTTCATCTAGAGATCATACAGGTCAAGGAGAAGAGAGAACAGAGGCATACACAGGTGGGTTTCAGTCAAAGAAAGCCACAAGAGAGTGTTGGATTGTACGGTGCTTTCCGTACACATTTGTGGGTCACAATGGAGACAGACACGGATATCTACGGGTCACAGAAGGGCAAGTTGTGGATACCTCGAAAAGTGTGCAAAATTGGTCGTACAACAAGTCAAACCTTTCCAAGTTAGTCTGCAATTGTATTTATCTCAGTGGGCCATTATCCCTGTTACGAGAGCCCTAATTTTAGCATAATAAAATCATTCTCAGCTATGGTTTTCCCTCCGGAGTTTTTTCCAGGGGTATTTACCCAAAAATTCTAGTGTTCATGTGTGCTTGATTTGGTTTCCTAGTTTATGCTTTCACTGCATGATATTGAGTTGAATATTTCAGTGGTGTGTTATTGTTTTCTGAGCTGCTAATCTGATTGCAGTAAGGAAATCACTAGATAACAAAGTGCCTAGGTGCTGGAGTAAGAATTTGAACATGGTATCAGAGCACATGCTCTTAAGGAAAGCCAAATCAATACATGGGCAGTTTTCCAGCAACAGGTTATTTCCATGGCAGTTTTGTTGAGAATTGGGTACCTTGGAAAGTGGTCCCCTTGTGGTTGTGGGTCTCTAACCACAAGAGGGAAATATTTGACCCATTGTGCCTTATACTTTATGTCTAATTTCACTTTGACATTTTCCTAAGTCAAAAGGGTGAAATTTGTCACTTGAGTGAAAAGTGACTATTAATTCACTTTGTGGGT
>JASDQU010380476.1:0-11209 GCA_032191745.1 Picea mariana | reverse complement strand
TCAAATACATGCAACATTTATGCAAATAGGATATGGTCACCAGATTGCCCAACATACACTTTTCAAAAGGAGTTTTTCAAGGATGTGTTCTTGGAAAACATCCTCAAGAGAATTTTGAGAAAGGGAAAGGCCTAGAAAGCCTCCTCTCCTTTGGAGCTCATTCACAATGATCTAATGGGACCCTTTCCTCATATTTCCATCAACAAAACAAGGTACGTGCTTACATTTATTGATGATTTCTCATGATACACTTGGGTGTATTTTCTCAGGTAAAAGTACAATTTTTTTGGGCATCTCAAAGACTTCAAAGCACATATAGAGAATCAGTCCAGGAGAAAGATCAAAATCCTCTACACAAACAATGGGGAGGAATATGTGAACCAATATGTCCAACATCTTTGTTCATAGGCAGGTATACAACTGCAACACACAGAACATTACACTCTGCAACAAAACAAAGTAGTCGAGTGAAGGAACATATCCCTCAAGGATATAGCCACTTGCATGTTGCATGCAAGATATATACTACCCAACCTTTGGGTTGAGGCACTTAACTGTGATAACCACATTCAAAACAAAGCAACTTTGAATTTTAGAGAAATGTGTTCACATTAATGGCGAGATATATTTTTTTTGGATTGATTCTTCAACAAGGTGTGGAAATTATACAACTGAAGTGTAGATATCGATATTTTTAAAAACATACCTAATTCATCGCATCCAAATTTAAAGACAATGAATCAAGTCCCTTATTTAATGAGGAATCATTTAACATTTGACCAAACTGCAATTAATGAACATGTAACACATCAATTATTTCTAACAATGCAATGATATGTATCTAGATCTAATAACAAGAAAACTATCCCCAAATGCATGAAAAATTTACAAACTATAACACATATCGGTCCAATGCCTGATTCCTCATGCCTAATTAACTCTTTCCATCCACTGCGACAAAATTTTTCATAAGCCCGTAAATATTCTACACTCATGGAATCTATCTCCTCATCCATCTTGTCAACAAAACTCTCTTGATCAGTGGATTGCGCTCTTTGTTGGTTCAAACCAACGCCAATACCATACAAAATGGATTCTAAATTATCTCCGATTGCATTCCTCGCCTCCTTTCCAACTTGTGATGTGGCTTGCATCTCTGCATGTGAAGCAAATGCCCATTTTGGGCAAGATACCAAAGGTGGTGTAGGCCTAGGAAATTATGCATCTTGATATTCCCCTTTTCGATCATATGTTCAACCTTTACCAACCCTATAATATAGAGATGGTAGGATGGTATAATCAGGGTGCATGCCCAAAAAAAAATCCGCATAGAAAATTCTAGGAAAGTAAATTGGTACCTCATCATTCCATGGCAACCTTCCATATGTTGCCAATAATATTTTATAAAGATGTTCTGCAATGTTAGGGTGCTTGAAATATTGCACCTTCAACATTAGTCACTTTGGACCTTCCTTGAAATTGAACATTTAAATTGCCTCCTCTTTTTAAACTCTATTATGTACTACTTCCCATTTATCAGTGCCCATCACCTATGACTTCAGTCTCCTCATCAAATCTATGAAGGTATCAGATGTTGGCCCAAGGTTCTGATATACATTAATAAAGTTTTACAAATAATGCAAAATGCTCTCTAAGTTATGCTTGCTCTATGTAGGGAGTTCCATATGCCTGAGATCATTCTCCATCTTAGCATGATGGGATGAGCATCGTTGGAGCATCATTACTTCAAAATTTCCTTCCCAATGAAGCTCTTCACCAACATCCGAGGGATAGGTGGTCGTAGGGGTGTAATCTTCATTTTCTTGATAACATCGCCTTGATCCACCTTCACCTTATTCATGAACATTGGAATCTACCTGATTTTCACTCTCTCTTTCATTATCGACCCCCTGATAAAACTGATCCTCTACGCAAAGAAACAATTGAAAATATTCACAACATTGAACAAAAACACATAAGATACATAAAAAAACCTAAAAACATATAAAAAATAGACAAAAAAAAAAAAAAATAGAAGAAATTTACCAAACATACGTTGTCGATGTGATGGGGTCTCTACATTATTCGGCGTGGGGGTATTCATTTTCAACCTATTTAAATAATTTGAATCCCCAAATGTATCCCAAGAACTCTATCTAAATGCCCGATTGAATGATTCATCTGATAATCTCCTCCTTCCACTAGACTGCCTTATGTCACTAGTTTCCCCTACCTGACTATGATACCTTTCTGAAATAGGGGTCTCTAACGGCCTAGGTATCTTTGTCAAACTAGGGGTACCTCATATTCCTTCATTGGATAGCCTCGAGTGTTTGTGAGGCAGATTTTGAGACTCACGTCCCAACGACTCACCTTGATCAATCCTTTCAAAATCCAAGAAAATGAAAGCATAAGGTATAAACAAGTTCAAGGCATAGGCATATATTGAAGAAAGTTACAAATAAATTTGTGAGTTTATTCTCACAAGTATGGGGTGGCCTAAACTAAAGAATAAATTCAAGGCATAATCATATATTGAAGAAAACAACAAATAAACAAAAACATAAGTTATAATGTACAACTTCAAGGCATAAAAGTATAAATCGAAGAAAACAACAAGTAAATGAAAAAATACTTGATATATTTTTAACAACTTGAAAGCATAGGCATATATTGAAGAAACTGACATCTAAATTTGTGGTATTCTCATAAGTATGGGGTGGCTTGAATGAGATAACTTAAAGGTATAGGCATATATTAGCAACTAATTAGAGTTCCCTAGACAATTTATTATAGCAACTTGCACTCTAGAATGAATATCTTTCATTGAAGTAATCACGTGAATGTTTTTATGAAAACATTCTTTAAGTTAAGATTTGCACAGAGTCCATATGGACTATGTCCATTCGCATGACTCTATATGGGGTTTTAATCATAGTAATACAAATGCATCATCGACTTTCATTGTTAGGAGAGGATGGGGTAGATAAATATAAATATCTTTTGGAGATAACATTTTAGGTGAATATTTCATCCATCATCAAGCATATATTAAAATGAAAGAATGATACTTAACTTCAAATCAAAACAACATTTTAAGGAGTGATACTTAACTTTTACAATAGGTAATGTGATCATGGATGAATGGAATGTGCACTAGAGTACCCTAGAATAGATTTATGTGTGTGACCCTTTGTAGACTAGAATGAACTCTAAAATGACCAAAAATATTTGACTTGACGTTGTTTTTCTTCAAATGAATCCTAAAGCATGATGGGAAAGCGAATATGCTCAAAGTGAAGCCAAAACCCCAATGAATGTGGCCAACAATATTTTGCATTAGAAGGGAGCAAAAGGACATATTCAAGTCATATAATTTGTTCTTAAATGAGAAAAAAAATTTAACTACTATAATACCTCCTCTCCCCATACTCTTCATCCACGTCCATAAGCCTATCCCAAGTTTGGACTTAAAGATATCTATGATCGATTTGTTTGGAAAAGGTGGAATGTGATATGCATTCGAAAAAGGCACGTTGAAGTTAGATGGATCACACACCTTAACTAGAGACATAGAGGTCGAAGGTTAAGTATGGCTATTTATTATAGTATAGTGCTTTGCTAGGTGGAACATTTAAGCTTAGTTGAGCATGATGGAATTTAGGCACTTAATGATGGAGGTTTTCAATTTGTCTTAGCTAGCCAAGTCTAATAAGTGAGGCTTTGAGAGTTAGGTTTTTTCAGTCATGAGAATTGAGGCACATATCACCAAGTCTAGGTTAATGTGATCTTATGACTTCGAAGTGCCTAAAGAAGTTCAAGGTTTTGAAAGAAGTTTTGAAGTAGGTGTAGGTGGTAGATTGGGTCTCAAGGTGGAGTTGCAGTTGAATTAATATTTGATAGTTGGTAGTTTTGAGTGGTGAGAGTTTATAGTAGATTTGGGCGACCAAGGTAGTTTGGCACATTGTAGGGTAGAATTTCAACATATAAGTGGAAAATGTCTAGGACAGTAAAAATGCTTCATGGTTGAAGTTCCTCTTGGATAAAGACCAAGATATAGGAGATAGTGTTGAAGATTGTTTTGAAGGGGTTCTACTTGTACTGTAGCAACAAATCTAGAAGAGACTTGGACTATTGGTTGAATATAGATTCTTGGTGGTTAGCCAAACTCACTCTTGTAAATATATTTGGTTGTATCTTCTTTCTAATAAAGTTAAAGGTGCCTAGCTTGGGCATCACCAACATATCTTATGTTGTTGATGTGTTTGATGTTGCATTTCTGTTAATTAGCTAAGTTTTTAAGTTGTTAACTTAGGATGTTTTAAAGCCATAGTTGGATGTTGGACCTTTGTGTTAATGAACTTGTTGAAGTACTAATTATGATTGTAGTTTAACAAAAGGTATGGTCATTTTCTAAGGGAAGAGGCATACCTTGCATGCAAGTAAGCTTAAGGAGGTTGAGCCACTGAGTTCGAACCAAGGAAATATCGCATGCCTTAGATCGCTAAGGAAAAATATTGGGTGGAAATATATAGGGTTGTGAGACTCCTCCTCCTGACCCTCATACCCTTGACCCATCCCTGCCCCCCCAATCTTCATCACCTTGCAAAATAATTGCATTTTGTTCATGTTAAAACTTAACTATTAAATTACATAAAATATTTAAAATTACTAGATTGACTGCAATTACCACGATTGATTAATTTGATGACCGTTGTTGACTATAATTGACTATGTTCACTATGTCCACAATGGTTGGTTATGTTGACTACACTTGACTATGTTGACCATGGTAAGTTATTTTGATCATAACACTTGGGGTATTATTCTTGAAGACACTTTAGCACAATTTTGTATGACACAACATGGTTACAAACAATGTGAGACATTTTCTACTTGTTTCATATTTTTTTGGGGTCTCTACATAATCCAAACCTAGAGAAATGGCCTCAAATGTGATTTTATCCTAATAGCATCTAATTGAGAAAATAATTAGATTTTGTATATTTTTAGTACTTCAAAGCCTCTCAGAATTTGTATAGACATAAAAGAGCATCCATTAGTTTAGGAAGGAGCTAAGAGAAGTTTCTAGAACCAAAAAGGCATGCACTTCAAGATTTATCATAGAATATAATAACTCAAAGCTTTGGAGGTTAGAAGGTATGGTCATTTTCTAAGAGAAGAGGCATACCTTGCATGCAAGTAAGCTTAAGGAGGTTGAGCCACTGAGTCCGAAGCAAAGAAATATCACATGCCTTAGATTGCTAAGGAGAAAGATTGGGTGTAAAGCTCTATGGTTGTGACACTCCTCCTTGTAACCCTATCACCCTTGACCCATCCCTGCCCCCCCAAGCTTCATCACCTTGCAAAATAATTACATTTTGTTCATGTTAAAACTTAACTATTAAATTACATAAAAAATTCAAAATTGCTAGTTTGACTGCAAATACCATGATTGATTAATTTGATGAACGTTGTTGATTATAATTGACTATGTTCATTATGTCCACAATGGTTGTTTATGTTGACTACATTTGTCTATATTGACCATGGTAAGTTATTTTGATCATAGCACTTGGGGTATTATTCTTGAAGACACTTTAACACAATTTTGTATGACACAATAGGGTTACAAACAATGTGAGACATTTTCTACTTGTTTTATATTTTGTTTGGGGTCTATATATAAGACAAACCTAGAGAAATTCCCTCGAATGTGATTTTATCCTCATAGAATCTAATTGAGAAAACACTTAGATTTTGTATATTTTTAGTACTTCAAAGCCTCTTGGACTTTGTATGGACATAGAGGAGCATCCACTAGTTTAGGAAGGAGTTAAGAGAAGTTTCTAGAACCACAAAGGCATGCACTTCAAGATTTATCATATAAAATAAAAATCAAAGATTTGGAGGTCTATAGGATTGTCCAAGTGACTTTCTTCCACTACATTATCCATGTTGATTACGGTGACCATGATATGCACCTAACTTAGAAAGCACATATATTCTCTTTGATTCAATTAAGAAAAGGGAATTAGAAGAAACATTTATAGGAATAAGGATATAATCATTTATAAACGGGCTATGATTTTACCTATTTTGATTCCTTATTGTAAGTACAAAAAAACTTTCAATCAGTAATTGACAACAAATATAACATATGAAGATAAAATTAAGATTAAAAAAAACACGTCTTTATATGTTTAAGAAACATATAAATATAGCATAATAGCTACTTTTCCTTACCCGGCCAGTGTTATGGGTGACAAAAGTTTCTCAAAGTTTTTGTAGTCTTATCCAATTGAATACTTCTTTATATTTTTTCTTTATTATGTTTAATGAATTTTTAAAGAAACAATTCCATGAGTGTTTTCTAATATCATGAAGCCACATGGCTTCTCTCTTTGTTGGATTGTTCCATATGGACTCTATCTGAATGACACAGAGTCCATATGGACTTTATTCCATTTAGACAGAGTTCCATATGGACTCTGTCTGAATAGCACAAAGTCCATATGGACTCTGTTCCATTCAGATAGAATCCATATGGTACTCTGTCTGAATGACACATAGTCCACATGGACTATGTGCCATTCAGACAGGGTCCATATGGAACTCTATGCGAATGGAACAGAGTGCCATATGCACTATGTATAAGAAAACTCCTCTCCTTATTGTAAGTACAAAAAAAAATTCAATCAGTAATTGACAACAAATATAACATATGAAGATGAAATTAAGATTTAAAAAAACACATCTTTATAGGTTTAAGAAACATACAAATCTAGCATAGTAGCTACTTTTCCTTAGCCAATGTTATGGGTGAGAAAAGTTTCTCAGAGTTTTTGTAGTCTTATCCAATTGAATACTTCTTTATATTTTTTCTTTATTATGTTTAATGAATTTTTAAAGAAACAGTTCTAGGAGTGTTTTCTAATATCATGAAGCCACATGGCTTCTCTCTTTGTTGGATTGTGCCATAAGGACTCTGTTTGAATGGCACATAGTCCATATGGACTATGTTTGAATGGATAGAGTCCATATGGCACTCTATGCGAATGGAACAAAGTCCACATATGGAATCTGTTCCATTCACACAAAGTTCCATATGGACTCTGTGCCATTGAAAAACAAAACTAAACATTTAAAAACGAAAACAAAATTCTTAAAATTTCTACAGAATTAAAATACAAAACTACTTGGCTTTGTTGCCCGCCAACATCCTACGCCCAAGATTATCGCGAACACCCTACACCTGTATTAGCCACCAACTCCAACACCCTACGCCCATATTATCCGCCAACGCCAACTCCAATGTTCACCTGGAATGTCTGTAAAGTAACAGTGGAATGAAAGGCCCGCCATATATAATGTATGTTTTCGGCCGAAAATGTTTTTCAACTGATCTATCTGCTACCGAAGAAAAAACAATTGGATACCATTTTTATTACACAAAATCCGAGGATGTCTTTCATGCGTCGTTCAATTTGACGTGCAATGTTTCGGCCGAAAACTACACGTTTTCGACCGAAAAGTTGAAAACTTCAATCGAAAAATTGATTCTAACAATTTTGCTGCCCCCGTTCTCATGAAAGTGGTTACCCACCTTCATGATATTACCCTTTTCAATTTGGTAAAGTTATTAAGAGATTGAGACTTTTGTTATATGAACCCAATCAATTATTCTAGGGATATGATTTCATTCTAGAGGGAAAATGTTATAATGGATTTTCCTTTGACTCAAGTCTAGGTATAGTGATATATGCTCAAGAACTTGGAGAAGAGATCACTATTCTAAATTTATATGGGTCAGATGTTGATAGGGTGCTCTACTAGGATAAGATTTTTTCCTTGAACATCCTCAAGAAAAAAAATATAATCATTGATGGAGATTTGAATTTTTCATTGGGGAGGGCAGAAAGTTGGGGCCTTGCTACAAGCCCAGATGCACTTTTTGAATATTTTGTGCATAAGCTAGAATATTTGAGTATGTATGACAATAATCTTGTGAATTTGAATACCAAATAGAGGAATATGAGGACTATATTAGGGACAATAGAAAATCCCATTCATAGGTTTTTGGTAAGTGATTCCTTTATAGAGGAGCCTATCAAATCAAACAATGGATTGGGTCCAATGGAGAATCAAATCACATGCTAGTGTTTTTGGAAATTGCAAATCCCGGGAAAAAACCACCTAGTCCATTTAAATTTAATCAAAATTGGCTACAAGAGGAGTATGTTAGGATGGTAAAAGAGGAATATATTCCTTTTTGTGAGGCCTTAAAAGAATCAGTTGCAATATAGTTTGAAAGGAATTAAAAAAAACAATTATCAAATAGTTGGGTTCACCAAGAAAGATTGAAGGATGAAAAATAGTTAGTGAATGTGGAATCTATGTTGGAGGAGCTATATAATAGAGAAAAAGGTGGTTTCCTTGATGAGGGGTATAAAAATGAGGTTATGTCACTGGAGTAAAAGAGGCGAAGTCTTCTAGTAGCCAAGGAAGCAACAGGGAGGTTTAAGAGTAGAGATATGTGGTTGGAAAACAATGATGATAACACTAAACACTGACATAAATTTCTAAACCATCATAAGAATGCCAATATAATATGGAAAATGTCGAAACAAGATTATTTTTGAATAAATTTCTCAATTGGGTGTGGATCACTTTTGAAATATCTATAAAGAGGAAAATCAAGTGACTATGTTGAAATGATCAAAATGACTATTTTCTTCCCAAGCTTCATTCATGAAGAAGAAAATTGGAAATTGTTGGAAGAGATCTCAAAGGATTAACTTTAGATGGTTATGCATGGCCAAATGGTTAACCCATAAAGTTCTTTCTAGGGTTCTATGATTTATTAGAAGCAGGTTATAAATAATTCTAGAACTTTTGGGAGGGCGCTAGAAAATTTTAATACCACTTTCATTGCATTAATCCCAAAGTCTAGCAAACCTAATTCCTTTGATCTTTATAGGAAAATATCATTATGTAACTATGTATATAAAATTATTGCTAAGTTTATTGAAATAAGAATCAAGAGATTGTTATCAAAATCCATTCCAAGTGATTAGTTTGGGTTTTTATCAAGTAGAAAGATTCATGAGGCAATTTGTCTAGCATGGAAGGGGATATACACAATCAAAACTAAGAATGCTACCTCTTTGGTGATCAAGTTGGACTTGTATAAATCATATAATACCACAAACTAGATGTATTTGAAGTTGATTCCGATATACTTGGGATTCAATTTTCACTTTGTTAACTGGGTAGTGAGCCATGTGACCTTTGTATCCTTTGCAATTTTAATTAATGGACCAACTTCTGAGTTTTTTAGGCCAAGTAGAGGGTTGAAGCAAGGATGTCCTCTCTCTCCATCGTTATTCCTTATTGTTGTTGAAGCTTTGAGTAGAGATCTCATTGAGGCAAAAATAACTAGAGCATTTAAAGGTATCAAAATTGGAGGTAGTGTTTTATGTCACATCTTTTGTTTATAGATGATATTCTTTTATTTTGTGATGGTATGAGTTATGCTCTTAATAAGTTTGGAGAAATAATAGACTTATATTGCATAACTACATGTATGTCATTCAATATCCATAAATCAACAATCTCCTTCTTTGGTTTAGATGAAGAGGAAGAAAGGTTTATTTCTCAATCCCATAACAACAAATTGATGTTTATAAAGGGTTGCAATATCTAGTTTTTTATCTCAAGTTCAATGGCTATGGTAAAAAATATTGGCACTAGGTTATAGTCAAGGTAGAAAAAAGATTAGTTATATGGTCCAATCGATGGCTCTCTCAAGGCAGTAGATTTATATTAGTCAAATATGTTTTAGAGGCCATTCCTATGTATTGGATGTCATTAGTTTTTATTCCCAAGGGGATATTGGAAAAGATTAAGAAATTAAGTTATAGATTTCTATGGTTTTGATCCAGGGAGAAAAAAGGGATTGCACTAGTCAAAGGCCATACCATTCCTATGTATTGGATTTCGTTAGTTTTTATTCCCAAGGGAATATTGGAAAATATTAGGAAATTAAGTATATTTCTATGGTTTGGATCCAGGGAGAAAAATTGGATTGCACTTGTCAAAGGCCATACCAAAAGATATGGAATGTTGGGGGTTGAAAAACATACACACTTTCAACAAAGTTTTGCTACCAAATGCAATTGGAGGTTGATTGGAGGCAAATATATTTGGTGTCATGTTATAATTCAAAATTACATATTTCTAAATTCTCTGGAAAAGTGGATTAGGTCACCAAACAAAAAAAGTCAAAATTATTTAGTAGTATGGAAGGTTATGATCCTGGACTTCCATTTAATCGGTCAACGGTTCATCTAGAGGATTGCGAATGGGATTCGAATGAGGATTAGCACAAATCCTTGAATTGGTAGTGGTGATGGATTCAATTTGTCTAATAGATTGATAGGTTTGCTTCATAGAAATGGCATGTTCTTTCTGAATAAGTTTTCTTATTTAGAATTAACAACCATATGGAGGCAAGAATGGAAGAATTTTGATCTTATTGGGTTGGATTGAAGAGATGTTGTAGAATGGAAGAGATACATTACAACTCTTAGATCAATCCATGTAATAATTAAGGATGATGAATATGAGATCATATGGGGGGCGGGGGAAATCCTACTAGAGGGATCTATACACCCAAAGTAGGATATCGACATCTTAATGTAGCTATAGGAGGGGGAAATTGGTATGTTGGTGGAAGAAAATATGGAGATTTAAATTCCCTTTAGAAGCTCATATTTTTATGTGGTCATCCCTTAAAAATAAGGCTTTCCCTTGGGATAATTTACAAGAAAAAGGAAAGCATGGTCTTGGTTGGTGTATTTCAATAAGTAAACCCAAGGGGAACCCTCGATTTGTGGTGCAGGAGGTGTGATTCATCTAAATGATCATCATGTGATATCTTTCAAAGATGGACTAGATAGAGATCCAACAATTTTTCACGATTCTTGTCCTTAATTTAGGTGCCCAAAAACTTCAAATTTTTGGTGACTCCCTAGTTGAGGTTAATTACATGAATGGGATAAACAATTTGGATAATTATCTTCTTTGACCTATATTTGAGAAAATAAAACTTGCTCAAACAATTTTTAATTCTGTTTCTTTTCATAATGCATACAAAGAAAAGAGGGGAATGTGGATGTTGATGAGCTTTTGAAAGTTGGGTTACATT
>JASDQU010380474.1:0-11290 GCA_032191745.1 Picea mariana | reverse complement strand
TTCTATAAAAAAAGTTATAGAAAAAATGGTAAGATGACTTGAAAATAACATAGCTTAGAACACATCACCAAAAGACTTCATCCTCCCTTGAAATCCGGCCTTCTTTTACTTCTTATTCCCTCTGAAATTCGACTTATTTAAAATGAATGTATAATGATGTTTATTTATACCATTTATGTCACTTCCTTTTAACATTAGGGCCGACCTGACACTTTCTTATTTTGTAATTCTTTTCTGTAATTATCTTCAGGGCTTACATGTACAATTCACTTTGTCATCTTCAAAAATTCATTTCTCCTCAACCATGATGATCCACATGACATGCCACATACCACTGGAAACAACATGATGTATACTATCCATCCATGGGTGTTGTATTTGCATGTGCATTTTCCTTCATGTCCAAATACCTTCATCAATCTTGCAGTCCAAAACCCATGACTAGGGTTGACATCAATGACAACAACCAATATTTCAACAAAAGGAACCAGAAACATACAAGGAACATGTGACTACAATTAAGAAAACATTCTTACTTGCAAACTGCAAACACTAAACAACAAACGAGGAATACAAAATGAAACTATGGCATCGAAACTTACTCCGAAAAGATGAAATGCAGAAGCATAGGAAGAATCGCAAGTGAAACAACAAAAAACAACAACTGAGAAACCAACGAAGAAGAACCACTCACCGAACCAGTAAACAATGTATCTAGCTTCAACGATTACGAGGATGAAACATACAATGGAAGCACCTGACAAACCAGCAAAGAATAAATAGTCACCGAACCAGTAAACAATGTGTGTAGCTTCAATGGAAGAGCAAGGATGAAACATACAATGGCTATTGAACTGGCATGTACTCCAAGAACCATATTTACATAAACATTTAAGACTCTCAGGCTGTCTAAGGACCTCGTGATATGCAAACATTTAAGTTGTCGGGTGTTGGTGGATGTCGCGTCATGTAGACATTTATGCTGTCAGGCATATTGAGGCATCTCGGAGTAAGTGTCAATGAATTTCAAGAAATATATAAAGCTTGGATATGAAAACATTTCAATATGCTTAGTACATATCAAAACTGACAGATATATTCGGGTAGCAGAAAATGCTAATACAAACATTTGAACTAATGGTAGCATTAATCGACCTTCAAGCAATATATAGGAAAAATATGTGATTAAAACATATTGTCTATGAGAAAAAGTTTGGATATGTTTCCATATACTACATTGGGAATAGTGAAGTTGTCAATAAGACCTCCAATCTCTTAGCCAATCAGATTAGTACATATATGTTACTTTTTAATATATAAAAATATATGCTTTTAATTCCATAGCTCCAACAATAGGTATTGTGCAAATATTTCCGGTCAAAGGACAAACTAATATGTAGTCAACGCGTTATCGATCACTATAGTCCCTCTATGCCTACAACAGGGACTAATAAGGAGCCTTTAACTTATTAGAAAGCGTAGTTTACTCTATGCTCTTGTGGACTCCTCCCTTCATGGCTTGGCGCGAGACTCATGTGTTGGGCTTTGTATGTTATGTCTCGAAACTTGTGTTATGTTTGGTGTTTAGCTCATGGACTTGGAGATTTTTATGTTTGGTGTTTAGCTTATGGACTTGGAGATTGGGCATGGGCCCCAACAAAATTTTCATTAAAAATTATTAAAACCGTTTACAAAGACCTAAGACCACAAAACAAACTTAAAACCAATTTTTTTATAAAAACTTATTAAAATCGTGTACAAAGACCCGAGACCAAAAAACAAACTTAAAACCATTTTTTTTTATTTGCCCAGAGTTCCATATTTTTGTCGTTGACAAAACTAGCATTGAGAAATGATTCAAATTACAAGCGCTACAAAATGAGAGCCATAAATTGGCATGAAAATTATTAAAACTGTGTACAAAGACCTGAGAACACAAAAAAAACTTAAAACCAATTTTTTTTCTTTTCCCGGAGTTCCATATTTTTGTCGTTGATAAAACTAGCGTTGACAAAATGATTCAAAGTCACAAGCGCTACGAAATGAGAGCCTTGAATTGGCATGAAAATTATAGAGTGCCAACACATCCCACACTATAACACACTCACTCTCTACCTCCCCGTTGTCTTCCCCTCTCTCTCCCTCCCACACTTTTTCACACACACTTTCTATCCCCCCTTTATTTATTCCTCCCTCTCTCCCTCGTAGACTCTAACACACTCACTCTATAGCTCCCCTCTTTTTCTACCTCTCTCTCGCTCCCACACTCTCGCACAAACAATTTATATCCCCCTTCTATGTCTTCCTCTGTTTCCCTCCCACACTCTAATACATTCACTATCTACCTCCCTTCTTTGTCTACCTCCCTCTATTGATTAAGGTTGGTTGTCCTTGATGTCAACCCTTGAAGAATTTCTAGTAGCACAAAGGTTTGGGTCATGGACCCAAGTTTGTTTGATGTAAAGATGACTCATTATTGTCTTGTCATGGTTGATAAGAAGTACAAATGGATGAACTCCAAAGTGGTCCCCTTATGGTGAAATCCCTCACAGGAAGACACTTTGTGGATTGAGTTATCTTAAAAGTATGGTTAGAGAACCCATGCTTAATTGTGGAATAATTAGATGAAGTTTAGTTAATTTGTCATTGAAACTATCCTAGATGGATAGTGTTTGTCATGTCATTTATGATGGTATATGGAATGTCACATAAATCCTCCTCACGGTTAGAGAGTTATGTCCATGTGAAGTTGGAAAACCCTCATGAGTCATATAGAAGCCCCTAAAATTCAAAGTGTTTGCAAAAGAAATTATTTTAAATGGAGAACTCCCTAAAATAAGGAAAGTGTAATTCTACATGAAAGTATAAATAAAAAGCAAGACTGTCTCATTAAACCACACTTGAACACATTGAATATCTTTTGTTGTGTGAGACTTATTGCAAGTACTCATTGATACATCTGAAGTTGCGAAAGTCTAAGGTAGTACGAAGGGTTGACGACGAAATTCTCGGAATTACAACGAATACAAAAAACCCTATTTTTTGAGGCATACATGGGATGACTATGTATAGGGTGAGTACATACTGAAGCGTACATGGGATGACAGTGTATAGGGTGTGTAGATGTTGGTAAATCCATGAAACTTGAGAAGATGAAGATGCAGAGGTTCTAAATTTTGAGATCAAGCTCCATGGAAGGTCTAGAGTGCTCAGATACATCATATCTATCCATTGATTCAAAAGGTATGTCTTATTTCTATGAATAGTTGGATTTTGATGTATACATGAGAAATGGTCATGGAGACTTGAGGATTCTCCCTAGAGAGACTAGTGATTGCATGGGATCTTCTGCATAAGTTATATATACAAAAATATAGTTCTGGTATATTTATCATTGATACTTCTTGTTGAGGCACATATTGTATTTCTTGGCATTTGACTAAGGGTTTGTGTTACATGGTTGAGAGATTGTATTTGTGAAGTGGTTGATGTATTCAAAGGTTGAATATGAGAAAGGGTTTGATGACTAGATCATGTAAGGGTTATTATAATTGTTCATGATTACAAACACCTATATGGAACATGACTAGAGAGAGATATATATGCTTTGGGTAAAGGTTATGTATGGGGATGCATGCACAGGGTACAGTTATAGTCTGAATACAATGACATGTTACAGATCTCTGTGAAAGAAGTTACAGAGGGTCAGAAGTTTTCAAGAGAAAGGAAACCCTAGTTTTCAGAAGGCATACATAGGCTGCATAATAGTTTGGTCATGTACATACGTAGGCTGCATAACATATAGATCGTGTACATACGTGTGATGAAACACTAAAGGTCGCGTACCTGTTGTATTTTTGTTGATAAATGTTCAGTTCTAGTATAGATTCATTACAGGGAAATTGTATAGATTAGATGCAGGTGAGTGGTACAGATCGATACAGTTGTACATTGGTATATCTCACAGTGATAGTGTGACAATGGTTCCATCATTCTAATTCTACTTCAGGGCGGTTGGACGGGGCAAGGACAGGTGGTTGTAGCCACCTTTCGGCTATAGCTGGAGAACATATGGGATTGTAGCCTCCTTCTGGTTGTAGCCATAAAATTGGGGAGTTGGATCTTCCCTTAGGTTGTAGCCTGAGAAACCAGGGGGTTGGAGCCTCCTTCCAGTTGCCACTGGAAAACAAAGGAAGTTCGTGCTTCCAATGAATGTAATTCTTCAAGACATATAAGAAACAAATTTCTGTGGTTTTCTCCCGCATTGGGTTTCCACATAAAACAACTGGTGTATTGAGTATGTATGTGATTTTTGTTACTGATTCACCTCCCCCTCGCAGTAATCCAACAATTGGTTTCAAAGCAGGTTCATTCAAAAATCAATTTAACCACTAAAAGGTAGATCATGGAGACCCACAACTTGTATAAAAATGGAATACCACAGTTTGATGGACAAAAGTATTCATTTTGGAGCATAAGGATGAAGACATATATACAAGAACATGGATTTGAAATTTGGCAATCAATTGTAGATGGATACACAGTACCAGCAGTTCCACCAACAAATGACAAAACAGTGAAACTCGGTCATAATAATTCCAAAGCCATAAATGCACTTCTGAATGGTCTTAGTGAAACGATATTCACCAAAGTTTCACATTGTAAATCCGCTAAAGAGATTTGGGACAAACTTCGAAATATTTATGAAGGAGATTCAAAAGTCAAAGCAACAAATCTTCAAACTTACATAGGTTAGTTCAAACAACTTAAGATGAAGGAATATGAGAATATTTCATCTTACTTCTTACAAGTCGATGAAACAGTAAATGAATTGATAAGATTGGGAGAAGAAATTCAAGAATCTGTAATTGTTCAAAAGGTACTAAGATCTCTTCCTATGAGATTTCATCCTAAGATATTGGCACTAGAAGAAAGAATAGATCTAAACTCAATAAGCATGGACACACTACATGGAATCTTCACAGCATATGAAATGAGAACTGAACATGAAAATTGAGATGTAAAAAAAGTAGTCTTCAAAGAATCCAAAAGATCAAAGGAAAAGGGAAAGCAATAATAACATAGCAACAATAGTGACGTCTCGGAAGATGATGAAGAAGTGGCCAACTTTATGAGAAGACTGAACAAGGAACCGATGATAGGTCTACAGTTACTCTTCCTTTAATTTGTTTTAATTGTGATGGTATTGGTCATTTTTCTAACCGATGTCCTCATAAGAAAAAGAGAAATGATGAAGGTGACTCAAAAAGAAAACAAACATATAAAGGCAAAAGAACCACAAAGAAAGTTTTCAAGAAAAGCTTATGCACCAAAGAAGACATCTCATCGTCAGATGAAGATGAATTCAGTGATAGTGATACATAAAAAGTTTTATTCATGGCAGTAGAAGATTCTGATAAAGAAGAATCTGAAGTAGAATATGAAGAAGCTGAAGAAGAAATTGAAGAGGCGGAAGTTGACTACCGAGAGGAATTGATGAGTTCCATAGAAGTTATCAGAAGAGAAAAGAGGAAAAACAAGAAGCTACAAGCAATACTAGACAAGAAAGAAGACACTCAGGAATTAGAACAAATGATCAAAAATTTGAAGGTTCGAATTGCAGAAGATAAAAGAATTGAAGAAACACTCAAATAACATCTAGAAGAAAGAAACAGGATCATTGAAAATTTGGAGGCGGATATTGTCACATTAAGAAAGGATATTCAAAAGAAAAATATGCAGAACAACTCAAAAGTTTTCAATGACATTATCAACAGTCAAAGGCCTAATCATGACAAGTCTGGACTTGGATACAGTCAGACAGAAAAGGGATCAAGATCCAAAACAACATAACAAGAAACATATCCAAAAATCTATGAAGAAACAATCAAAGGGGATAGGAAGGTCTACAGAGAAAATTATAGGGACACTCATCTACCAATAAGATTCATATTTCAGAATCAACGACCAACAAAAACATATAGGTATCAGGAAGAACAAGAATTCATAAGAGCACCTCCTTTAAGAAGATCTTCAACTCCCAGGTATCAAACTATATTTTTTGGTTTATGTTATGCATGTAACAATTTTGGACATATAATTGTGAATTGCAGAGATAACAACAGGAACATAAACAACTTTGAAAGTCATACACAAAAGGGTTATACAAGAATACCTAGTGAATCACAGAGCAGAAGTTACAATAGGTTTGAATATTTGAGCACTGAAGTGGAATGCTACAAGTGTAACAACTTTGGACACATGGCCAAATATTTCAGAAACAAAATACCTCATAGAGAACCACATTAGGACAACAACAATCACATATAGGAACCTCAGAAAACAACATGGATAAGAAAGCAGAATCAGTACAACAATGAAGAATGCACACTCTCTCTACAAGCTAAGCAGAAGAAAAGTGGTTGGTATGTTGACAGTGGTTATTCAAAACACATCACAGATGATAGAGACATGTTTCTTACATTAAGAAAGGAAAGAGATGGATCAATCTCCTTCGAAAATGATGATTCATCTAAAATAATTGGAAAAGACACAGTTAGAATCGGGAACAAGAATACAAAGGCACAAAATGTTCTACTAGTAGAAGATATGAAACATAATCTTCTATGTGTGAGTCAAATGTGTGACCAAGGTCATAAAGTTACTTTCGATTCAAAAAAGTGTGAGATAAGAAAAGAAGGTTAAGGGAAATTGATTGCTACAACTACAAGAAATTCAAGCAACATATATGTGTTAAGTGAAATTGGAAATAAAAAGTGTTGTCTAGGAAAGGAATATGAAAGTTGGCTATGGCACAGAAGAATGAGTCACATACATTTTGATAACCTTGTCAAGGTCAACAAAAGAAAAGCATTCAAAGAAATGCCCCAGATCACAAAACCAACCAACACTTTATGAAAGTATTGTTAACAAGGAATGCAAACAAATACAAGGTTCAATACAAAGGAATATTCAACGACAAGACCACTGGAAATTGTGCATATGGATCTAATTGTACCAACTACAACAAAGGGTTTAAAAGGTGAGAAATAATTTATGTTATTAGTTGATGATTATATAAGAATGATTGTAGTTTGTTTTCTCAAGAATAAGTCAGAAGCTTTTGAAAACTTCAAGATATAGAAGGAAATGGTTGAAAATGAAATGGATTCAAAAATAAATTGCTTGAGATCTGATAATGGAGGAGAGTTCACTTCAAAGGAATTTATGGACTAGTAGTCATGGAATAAAAAGTCAATTCTCCATTGTTAGGACACCTCAACAGAATGGAGTTGTTGAAAGAAAGAACATGACAGTACAGGAAATGCCTCGAACAATGCTAATGGATTCCAAATTGACAAATATGTTTTGGACACAGGTAATGCATACAACAATTCACATTCAAAACAGATTAATGCTCAGAAACAACACTGACAAAACTCCCTATGAGCTATGGAAATGAATACCAACAAATGTAAATCACTTAAGAGTTTTTGGAATCAAATGTTACATCAAAAGAGAAGATGGAAGAATGGGAAAGTTTGAATCTCGTGTGGAAAAAGGACTACTTGTTGGTTACTCAAGTACAAGGAAATCATACAAGTGTTAAAACCTAAGATTGAACAAAGTTTTGGAAAGCATCAATGTAACAATTGATGAAATAGGTGGACAAGAATTAAAGGAAGAAGCAAATGAATCAATGGAACAACTTTACGAAGAAGAAACATAAGATGAAAAATAAGAGGAAGATGAAGAGGATCCGATAAAAGAAGAAGAGCAAGTTCAACAAGTGACTCAAAAGACACCTAGCAGACAAGTACAAAAGAATCATCCTTCAGATAATATTATTGGAAACAAAGATGTAGGAGTTGAGACTAGAAGAAGAATGTGTTCACCAAAACAAACACACCTAGCACTCACATCTACGATTGAACCAAACCATTTTGAAGAGGCCAACAAGGATAAATTTTGGAATAAGGCCATGGATGAATAAGTGGATCAAATAGAGAAAAATGGCACTTGGGAATTGGTTCCAATACCAAAGGATATGAATGTGATTGACACAAAGTGGATATACCAAAATAAATTAAATTAAGATGGATAGGTTACAAGTAACAAAGATAGATTGGTATGTAAAGGATATTCACAGGTTGAAGGAATCGACTTTGAAGAGACATTTGCCCCAGTTTCCAGAATGGAAGCAATCTGATTTCTTTTAGCTTATGCATGATCCAAAAATATTAAAGTGTATCAAATGGACGTAAAATAATCTTTTCTAAATAGGGAACTTGAAGAAGAAGTCTACATTGAACAACTAGAAGGATTTCAAGTGTCAGAGAATGTAGATTATGTGTGTAAATTAAAGAAGGCCTTGTATGATCTAAAACAGGCTCCTAGAGCATGGTACTCTAGACTGGACAAATATCTACAGTAGGCAGGATTCAGAAAAGGAAGTGCAGACAACAACCTCTACATCAAGGTAAGTCAAGATAGTATTTAATTAATTGAAGTTTATGTTGATGAGATTATTTTTGGTAGTGATGATGACATGTTAATTCATAAGTTTGCAAAGGATATGAAGAATGAATTTTAAATGTCTTTACTTGGAGAAATATCCTTCTTTCTAGGACTTCATATACATCAAAGCAACCAAGGAATTTTTATTTTTCAAACCAAGTATATAAGAGAAATGCTAAAGAGGTTTAGAATGGAAGATTGCAAACCAGTTATCACTCCCATGCAAACCAGTTACAAGTTGAGCAAAGATGATGATTCAAAGTATATAGATCAGAGGCAATATAGGTCAATGATTGGTATCGTACTATATGTGACAACATCCAGACTGGATGTAATGCAGACAGTTGGACAAGTGGCATGATTTCAAGCATCACCAAAGGAATCACATGTATTAGCAGTGAAGAGGATTTTCAGATATCTCAAAGGAACAAAAGAGTTTGGATTATGGTATCCAAAAGGAAAGGATCTATCACTTATTTCCTACACATATGCATATTGGGAAGGTTGTATTGATGACTGATGAAGCACCAATGGAGCATCGTTCTACTTGGGTGAGTGTTTAGTATCATGGCTAAGGAAGAAACAATCATCAATATCTTTATCTACATCCGAGGCAGAGTATATTGCAGCAACAAAATGTTGTACATTGGTTCTTTGGATGAAACAAACTCTTACAGATATACAGGTTCAATATGATGAGCCTATTCCAATCTATTGTGATAATACAAGTGCCATCAATGTCTCAAAGAACCTGATGATTCACTCCAAGATGAAACACATTCCAATCAAGTATCACTTTCTATGAGAACAGGTTGCAGAAAAGAACATCAGAGTTGAGTATGTGGACACAAAAGAAAAAGTGGAAAACATCTTCACAAAACCAATTCCACGGGAAGCCTTTGAGTATCTTTGCTAGAGACTCAGATTTATTTCTACTCCAAAATGAATTCTTTTGAATTCTTATCTTATATGTCTTATATGTACACTAGCAAGCACCATAAAGAGGATAGTTTAGTTAGGGGGAGCAACCCCGGATGGAAATATACCCTTTCCATTGATGACAAAGGGGGAGAGATTTATCAGATGCAGAGGACATATGCATGATTCTAGGGAGATCAATGGTCACAGATATGCAAATAATAGAGGCATGGTTCTAGGGGGAGCATGAGTGATATGATTTCAATATTTCATCAGAGTGTTGCCACCAATGCCAAAGGGGGAGATTTTTTATTAAGGTTGGTTGTCATTGATGTCAACCCTTGAAGAAAGTCTAGTAGCACAAAGGTTTGTGTAATGGACCTAATTTTGTTTGATGTAAATATGAATTATTATTGTCTTGTCATGGTTGATAAGAAGTACAAATGGATGAACTCCAAAGTCGTCCCCTTATGGTGAAATCCCTCACGGGAAGATGCTTTGCAGATTGAGTTATCCTAGAAGTATGGTTAGAGAACCCATTATTAATTGTGGAATAATGAGATGAAGGTCAGTGAATTTTTCAGTGAAACTATCCTATATGGATAGTTCTTGTCATTTCATTTTCGGTGGTATGTGGAACGCCACATAACTCCTAACAGTTAGAGAGTTATGGCCATATGAAGTTGGAAAACTTTCATGAGTCATATAGAAGCCCCTAAAAATCAAAGTGTTTGCAAAAACATTTATTTTAAATGGAGAACTCCCTAAAATAAGGAAAGTGTAATGATACATGAAAGTTTAAATAAGAGGAAAGGCTCTCTCATTAAATCACACTTGAACACATTGAATATCTTTTGTTGTGTGAGACTTATTGCAAGTACTCATTGATACATATGAAGTTGTGAAAGTCTGAGGTAGTACAAGGAATTACAATTAATACAAAAAACCCTATTTTCTGAGGTGTACACGGGATGACTATGTATAGGGTGCGTACATACTGAGGCATACATGGACTCAAAATGTAGAGGGTGCATACATGTTGGTAAATCCATGAAACTTGAGAAGATGAAGATGCAAAGGTTCTAAATTCTGAGATCAAGCTCCTTGGAATGTCTACGGTGCTCAGATACCTAAGATCTATCCATTGATTCAAAATGTCTGTCTTATTTCTACGAATAGTTGGATTTTGATGTATACATGAGAAATGGTTATGGAGAGTTGAGGATTCTCCCTAGAGAGACTAGTGGTTGCAAGGGATTTTCTCCATAAGTCAGATCTACAAAAATATAGTGTTGGTATATTTATCATTGATACTTCTTGTTGAGGCACATCTTGTATTTCTTGGCATATGGCTAAGGGTTTGTGGTACATGTTTGAGAGCTTGTATTTGTGAAGTGGTTGATGTAATCAAAGGTTGAATATAAGAAAGCGTTTTATGACTAGATCATGTGAGGGTTATTATATTTGTTCATTATTACACACACCTATATGACACATGACTAGAGAGATATATATATGCTTTAGGTAAAGGTTATGTATGAGTATGCATGCACATGGTACAATTATAGTCTGGATATAGTGACATGTTACAGATCTATGTGAAATAAGTTACAGAGGGTCAAAAATTTTCAAGAGAAAGGAAACCCTAGTTTTCAAAAGGCATACACAGGTTGCATAACATTTTGGTTGCGTACATATAGGGGATACATAACATATAGGGTGTGTACATATGCATGTTGCAACACTATAGGTCGCACACCTATTGTATTTCTGTTGATACATGTTCAGCTATGGTATAGATTGATTATAGGGAAGTTGTACAGATTGGATGCAGTTCAATGGTACATATTGATAC
>JASDQU010380465.1:0-10392 GCA_032191745.1 Picea mariana | reverse complement strand
ACAAAATATTTTATATCGATTGCAGGAGGACGAATGGAACAACCATGTTAAAATTAGCTGACCATGACTCCATGAGTGGGGAACATGTTGGAACTACCTCTAGGTTGATTGTTACAAGTGGAAAATCAGTGATTTGGCCATTGGAAGCCCCTAAAAATCAGGGATTTAGAAAGCTAGGAAAATTCCCAAGGGAGGGAAAAAGACCTGGGAAAAATTGATAAATAGCATATGTGAGGAGGCAGGATGCTGCCAAGTATGATGAGAAAAGAGACGATGGATTTTTCCTTTTTGTTATGAACACTGCTGAGGGAGTGCGAGGGAAGAGGAATCTACTGGAATTGAAGGACATTGTTGAAGAGGAGATCTCAAGTTCTCCCTCATGGATTCATGGTCAGGCTAGGGGGTGAATCGAGCAAGTAGATTGGTTTCCCTATTCTATGGTTGGGAGGAACGTGGTTGTTTCCTTTGTCTTCTTGCAAAACCGGTTTAGATATGTTGATCGACTCCTTCTTTGTGTTAAATAATCATTTATACTGGTGATATGTATATATAAATTCTGTATTGAAGTACTTCCATGGGAGAAATCTGTCGTGTCATAATCCATTTCTGTAATAGGAAAAACTTGTTTGTTTGTAATCATTTCACTGCTTTATAACGACGTATCGGTGGCCATCTTGAACCTTCAGGACGTGAGGGTTTAATGTCAAGCGATGGCTGCCTTAGCCTTTGCAGGCCACCAAATACCATCACCGCCCCGATTTCATTTTTTCTTAAGGTCTAAGGGGAAAGTTTTGTTCCCATAAATACTTGAATCATATTGTAATTCCAGACACAGAGGGTGATATAGCTTGAAAGCATTTCCTGAATTGATTTGGTTATTCCTTGTTTTGGAGGTTTGCTCTACGATTATGATTTTTCTGTTATTGATTTTGTAAACTCATTTTTATTTCTTGATAAATTCATTTTTTGAGCAAAAACAATGATTATTTGTTTTTACCAATTGCGAACCTGGTCATTTATTTATTCCAAGTTTATTTGTTGGAGCATGTGATTAAAAAAAAAAAAAATTAAATACAAAATTGATATCTCGGCATTCGGGACTTGCTTGATACATATATGTGGAGTTCCTTTGATTTACCAAACACCAAAACCCAAAATTGTTGAGCCCACACCCTAGTCTCATTTTGCAATTTGGATTTTCTTATTTCATTTGGTTTGTGCGTCAGGTGTTCGTAAACCCCAAAATCTCGAACACCAAAACCCCAAACCCCGAACCCCAAAGTGCTAGTCCCACATTCCATTCACTTTTTTGCAATTTGGGAGTTGTTGTATGTTGGTGTTTGGCATTTGAAATCATGAAATCCCAAACCTCAAAACCCTGAAGTGTTGGGCCCATATTCTTTCCACATTTTGCGATTTGACAAACAACGTGGTCTTTTGTTTTTTGTGTTCGGCATTTGTAATCGCCGAAACCTGAATGACCTCTGTTTTTCACAAAACTGTAGAAACATAGTAGGCATTTTTGGTTATAGGAACAACTTTAATACTGTAATGAATGGACTGGTAGAAACGATGGAGGATCTTCATCTGGGATAGAGGTAGAATAGAAATAACAGATCATATTACAAGTCACTATGTACAGGGCATGACAAGTACAGAAAATATTGTATATGAAAGTATTAAACTAATTAAGCAGATTCTTAGCACGATTTTTCTAAGATTTCTGCCTGCCATGAGGTCATACACCTTTAATTATTTGAAATGTCGTAATTAGACTATTGTTTAATGGCATAAACCATAGAAAACAAGATGGGATCCTTCGAGTTAACTATGTTTGATGTGTAAGCTACTGGTGTGTAAGAATGAGACCTAAGTTAGGTAGATATACTTGCATGTTTATATTTTCTGTAAGTAAYGATGAAGGASTGTAGCATGCATCTGAGCTTTCCAACTATTAAACCAGAATCAAGATGCAACTATACCTATGACAGTGCATTGCTCTATATATATTTAGAGAAAGCTATAGGTATGTACATACTTATAGGTGGAAATAAGTAGAAATGTTAATGGAGAGTTAAAATGAATTCCCTATAGTAAGAATGATAATATACGCCTTTATACGCGCACATAGCAGACAGTCAAAATACCTACTATTCTAGCAGTCATGAAGATTCAACCTTGCAATTGAAAGCATAATTAAATGTGCAGAACTAATTACTTTGACAATCCCAGACTCCTTGTCCTTCCAACTCCCGGTCGCCGAAAAATCGAAAGGGGGTTAACTGTTATGGATCGCCCTTAGCCTTCTTCCATGTGACCACCATTCTGTGACCACACGCTTAACATCAAAGCGCTACCATCTTTTCATAATTTGGGAAATCACAATGCAAGAGTTCCTCCTGTTCTAAGTCCTTTGAACTCCCAGGCCTCGAAATATCGAACTCCCGGACCCCAAAATGAACAGTGTTGATCGTTTCGCAATTTCGCGAACGAGTAGTTCAAGATGCAGCGACTCCAAAATCACTTGCTGATCCAAACCCTGAACTCTGAAAACAGAAAAATTCAATGCCTTAGAGTGTTGGAAGACACCCGGCCTTCATCTCCTCGCTGTTCTGCAAGATTCCAATGACTCTCGAGATTTCGACACTTTTCCTCGAAGTGTCTCCACCGTTCGTTTCAACTGTTATCCTGCACGACCACCCAGAGGTTAAACTATGTGCGCCTAGATCCTTTCTCTGAAGCTTGAGGGTTCCTTCGACTTAAGTTTTGATATTGCCTATATACATATAGGTATGTTGGAGTAGTTTGAAAGTTAAGGAAAGTGATAGAATTATGGAAAGAATTTATCCACATAAGATTTTCTATTCGAAGTATACTAGACCGGTGTAATAATGTCATTATGGACATAAATGTATCTTACCTTCTCTTGAATTCTAAAGCTTAAACGAAATTGAATTATGTCAGAGATTTTTTTTATTTTTATTTTTTGGTGAATTTGAGGTACATTACACCAAGAGGTTGGGTGGGGTGCTTTGAGGTGTCATATTTTTGAGAAGATGCCTAGAAGCTTTGTAATTTAGCTATGTTTTTTGTTCCCTCCTTAAATATATCAAGGTATTGAGACTCATACATAATTCCCAAAACCTTGTGAGGCCACAAACATCCTTTCTTAAAGCCTAAGGATACCCTCAAGAGGTCACGTATGGTGCTTCAATGCGTTGTTCATGGCTTCAAATGCCTCAAATATTTCAATAGGACCTAAATCATGGTGTTCTTCCCTAGATCATTTCGAATATGTTGAGACACATACCTACTACTCAAAACAACCTAGTAGCATCAACATCCCTGACAATAGACCAATATACACTCAAGAGTCCATGTGTGGATATTCAAGGGATCCTTGTTAGCCCTACAAGGATATAAGATTTCTTTAGGGCTTAATGTTTATCTTTCTTACCATGACCATGTTGAGGGCCCCAAGACCCATACCTAATGCTAAAAAATAATAATGGTACATATACACCTAGTNGGTGAATTTGAGGTACATTACACCAAGAGGTTGGGTGGGGTGCTTTGAGGTGTCATATTTGTGAGAAGATGCCTAGAATCTTTGTAATTTAGCTATGTTTTTTGTTCCCTCCTTAAATATATCAAGGTATTGAAACTCATACATAATTCCCAAAACCTTGTGAGGCCACAAACATCCTTTCTTAAAGCCTAAGGATACCCTCAAGAGGTCACGTATGGTGCTTCAATGCGTTGTTCATGGCTTCAAATGCCTCAAATATTTCAATAGGACCTAAATCATGGTGTTCTTCCCTAGATCATTTCGAAGATGTTGAGACACATACCTACTACTCAAAAAAACCTAGTAGCATCAACATCCCTGACAATAGGCCAATATACACTCAAGAGTCCATGTGTGGATATTCAAGGGATCCTTGTTAGCCCTACAAGGATATAAGATTTCTTTAGGGCTTAATGTTTATCTTTCTTACCATGACCATGTTGAGGGCCCCAAGACCCATACCTAATGCTAAAAAATAATAATGGTACATATACACTTAGTTTGAGACAAAGGATGCCCTCGAGAGGTCATATGTGGTGGTTGAAGGTGTCATTTGTGGCCCCAAAATCCTAGAAGCTTCCCTTAGGGTCTAAATATTGGGTTTGTTCCCATGACCATATCCATGGTTGAGAGACTCATACTTAATGTTAAAAATATCATAATGTTGACTATCCCCTCCAAGAGACCAAGGATACCCTAGAAAGGTCCTTTGTGGTGGTTCAACATTTCAGTATTGGCCATATATGCCTAGAATATTCCTTTAGTACCTAAGGCCCAGGTTTCATCTCTTGATCATGTCCAAGGAACTCAGACCGATACCTAGTTCGGAAAATATGCTCATGATTCCCAAGTCCCCACTTGAACATAAAACATGCCCTCAATATGTCATCTATACTAGATTGAGGTGTCACTCATGAACCTTGATCCATAGAATATGCCTAAAACCTCAAGAGGTCTAGTGTGGTGGTTTGAGAATTTGTGTTTGGCCTTGCATGCCTAGAAGCTTTGTACTTTGACTAATATTTGGGTTTCCACCCTCAACCATATCAAGGCATTTAGACTCATAGATAATGATCAAAACCCTATGAGGGAGCTAGTGTCCTTTCTCAGAGGCCAAGGATACCTTTTGGAGGTCATGTGTGGTGCTTCGAGGAATTGTTCATTGATTTGGATGCCTCAAATATTTCATTAGGACCTAAGGCATGACCTTCTTCCCTGGATTGTGTCTAAGGCTTTGGGACACATTCTAACTACTCAAAACCACCCAGTGGTACCAAGACCCCTAATCATTGGCCAAGGAAACCTTCATGATGTCATAAGTGGTTGTTCAAGGAATCATTCTTGGTTGTTAATGTATAAAAGGTTCCTTTATGAAATAATGTTATGTTTCCTCCCCAAACCATGTTCAGGGCCCTAGGACCCATAACTAGTGCTAAAATATGCTAAGTGTACATATATACCTAGTTAGAGGGAAACAATACCCTTGAGAGGTCATTTTAGGAGGTTCCAGGTGTCATTATTGGCCCCAAAATCCTAGAAACTTCCTTTATTGCCTAACTCTTATGTTTGTCCACATAACCATATCCACAATCCAGAGACTCATACTCAATGTTCAAAAAATCATAATGCTAACTATCCCCATCTTTAGACCAAGGATACAATGGAAAGGTCTTTCATTGTGGTTCAACATGTTGTTGTTGGCCCTATATGCTTAGAATATTTCTTTAGGACCTAAGGCCTAGTTTTCCTCTCTCTCAATCATGCCCAAGTACGCAAGATCCATACTAAGTGCTCAAAATGTCCTAGTGATAGAAATATCCCCACTTGAAGCCCAAATGTACCCTCGAGAGTTCATATATGGTGGTTTGAGGTGTCATTCATTACCCTTGATACCTAGAATCTACATAAAATCTTGATAGGTTGGGTGTGGTGGTTTGAGACATCATGTTTGACCTTAAATCCCTAGAATATTTKTACTTTGGCTAAGGATTGGGTTTCCCTTGACCATATCAAGGCCTTAGTACCCATCCCTAATTCTCAAAACCTTATGATGGAATTAACATCCATTATTTGAGGACAAAGATACCCTCCATAGGTCATGTGTGGTGCTTTGAGGCTTTGTTCATTTTTTTGGATTCCTCAAACCTTTATTTAGGACCTAAGGCATGGCATTCTTCCCTATATCATTTCCAAGGCCCTCAGACACACACCTACTACTCAAACACACTTAGTGGCACTAATATGTCTAATCATATGCTAAGGATATGCATAGGAGGCCATGTGTCATTGTACAAGGCATCATTCTTGGTCTTGGATGGATAAAATCTCTTCCTTTAGGGATTAACATTAATGTTTCCTCCCTTTAATATGTCCATGGCCCTAAAATCCATGTTTGAGGTGACATTAATGGACCCAAATGCATAAAATATTTCTTTAGGGACTAAGGATAAGGATTCCTCCCCTAAGCATGTTCAAGGAACTATGACCCAAATCTGGTGCCAAAAAACTTCCAATAAAGCCCATATCCCCTCTTAAAGGTGCAAAATCCCATTCAAAATTATTATTTGGTTGTTCAAGTCCCCATTCATGTCACTTCAACCATGGAAGCTACCTTTAGGGATTAAGGCCTGAGTTTCCTCACCAAACCATGGTCAAGGAAATGAGTCTTATACCTTAAGTCCAAAACCTTCTAATGGTGCCCATATACCAACTAAAATGGAGATTATACTCTCAATACATTATATGTGGTTGTTTGAGGCATTATTCTTAGAGTTGGATTCCTAGAATTTTTTTTCTTTAGGACTAGAGGCTTGATTTTCTCCCATTAACCATGTCTAATTCCTTATGATCTATACATGGTGCTCAAAAAATTCTAATGGTGTCCACATTGCAACTCGAAGGACAAATATGCCACAAAGAGATCATGTGATATGGTTTAAGGACTCAATGATGGCTCTTAATCCCTAGAAGCTACTTTTTAGGAATAATGAATAAAATTCATCACTTGAACTTGGTCCAAGTCTTCAGATTGATACTACTTCTCCAAAAACCATAATGTTTCCAATATGCCCACTAAAAGGAAAATGATAGACTTGGGAGGTCTTGTGTCTGGGTTCAAGATGTTGATCTTGTCCTTGGATGCATCAAATATTTCTTCAAGGCCTAAAGCATTGGTTTCTTCTTGCCACCATTTTGAATAATCATTGACCCATAAATTGTGCTAAAAAATTGTAATGGTGCACATAACTCCACTTGGAGGTCAAATATTCCCTTTGGAGGTAATGTGTTTTTATTGACCCTTAATTCCTATAATATTCATTTGTGGCCTTAGACCTATGCTCCCACCCCAACCATATATGAGACCATGAGACCCATATCTTGTTGTTAGTGTCCACTCTTCTAGTAGCCATATTTTTTCTTTCAATTTTCATAGCCACACTCAAAGAATGCTCTAGGTATCTAGGTTCCAAGCGATGCGCATCATGTTGAATTCTCTCCTTTAAAGTTCCCATAAACTATATATAACAAATTATTCTATGAAATGTTCTTCGCCTTGAGACTTAGTTTTTGGAATTTCTAAATATGCTCTATAATTGGACCTATTTGTCAGATATTTTTCAATTGAATAAAGAATGTATTCCTCTTAATATCCCCATAATGTGCTATTATTTCATATATAAAAATTTACCAAGAGACAATACAATTTGTTTTTTCACAAATCCATTGGTACCAAAAAAATAGATCTGGTTCTAAATACAAGGATGGAAGAGTTGCCTTTTATAAGGCTGGCATTTGTTGTAGATAAAATAATTGTTCCATCAGGAATATAGAATCTTTTCCATCGATTTTTCTCATTTTATTCTTAGGAATTAAGTAGTTCTTGGTGTTATGTTGGACACTCGATCATGTGGATTTTGGAGTGATGAATAATCATGATTTTGTGACTCAATATTTATGTTCTCCACATTTTCATGATTTATTTGATTCTTGGTATCTCCTTGAGGGAATATCTCATCTATGGCATATTATATCATGGATACAATCGAATTTTATAATTGTTCCATATTTTCATCTATATTTTGATCCATTTCCCCTTCAATTAAATCTTCTAAATATGGAAAATAAACATTTTTCAACAAACTATCACCCATTTCATCAAATTGGTTCTCCAATTTGGAGAGATAGTTATGTATCTCTTCACTTTCTTCACGAGTCATGGTTGATCTCTCTGCTGGTTTAATTGGTGTAGTAGTTTTTGGAACATTCTTTTCCGCATTGGATAAAAACATTATTTATCTATAATTATTCTAAATTTAACTTTGCCACACTTTTTGAATCACCCAAAATAGACCCTCCAAACAAATTTATGTCAATTTTAGGTTACGTACCTTTAAAAACCTAATTTGGATACTATTCTGCAAATCGATATTGCACCTAAAATAAACATGAAACTTTTACACCTTTTATTTTGAAATTTTTGTCTGTGGTATTATAATATGTCTTTTATTTAATGCCACATGTTTAAATATATTTTGAGGTGCAAAGGAAAAATTACGGTAACCTTCCCAAAACATCTCGTTGTTGTCCATTGTAAGAGAGAGAAATTGTATGGTCTACCATGTGTCCCATTTTTCTGATATACTTTTGAAAAATTTACTGAAAGTAGTATGGTCTATATTTTTTCCAAAGGAAATAGTGGCACTCAATTTGGAATTTCCTAGCTTTAGATATGAAAATTTTACTAGGAACACTTGTTTGAGAATAGTTTTAGGACTAGTAAAAAAAAAAAATTTACATATCCTATATTTCCAAAATTGTAGCAATTCAGAAACTAAAATTTCTATCACATGTACTTATCTATGTCTCCTCAGACTCCTAAAACCTCCATAGTCTGTAACTTCACTAAAATTAAATTATATCAAAAACATTGCATTGAATCGTTTGAGACTAAATTTAGCACTAGTTAAAAAACTTAACTTCCATAGGCTATATCTCAGAATCTATAGAAAACCAAAACATGATTTTTTTACCGCAATTTTTTTGCTATGTCTCCTCAGGGTCCTAGAAATTTCACAATCTAAAACTTCACCAAACTAATTTATAGAAAAAATTATAAATGATTCATTTTGTAAGGCACTAGATGTAAAATATTATGTAGAAATGAGAATATTTAACAATTATCAAGGGAACAACAAAATATTGAGAGAGCAATAGAAAAAATAATACCTTTATTCAAAGAAATCAATATTCACTTTCCTCTTGAAGGGGGAAACCTCCAACAGATTGGATCTATATTACAATTCTTTCTCAGAAAAAATAGTTCTCATACCTCCTACTCTTATTTATATTGTTTCTATATTCTAAATAAAATTCTATAGGAAAATATTTCTAAAAGCGAAGAATTCTATTAGGTCACCTTACACTGACTTGTTCACATTTATTTAATAGGCATTATTAACTAATTTTATCCTTTATTAAATGGGAAATATATCATGCTAACTAATCACCAACAAAGAGGGTTAGGGTCAAATCCTAACATGCCCTCCTCCTTCAAAAGAAGCCTTGTCTTCACGGATGAAGATGTGGAAAATGTTGCAGTATGGTCATTGGTTTCCAAGTGGCATCCTCTAGAGACATGTCCTTCCACTTGATCAGCACTTATTTGATAGTTCGAACATGCAAGCGGAAATCACGCATGTTGAGAATAGATTATTATTGCAGCCAAATGGAGCCTCCTTCATCTAATTCAGGGAGGATGGTTTGAACCCTACAGTTATGACCCACCACTTTTTTCAAACAGGAAACATGGAACATCAGATGTATATTGGAGACAGTTGGATGTTCCAGTTTCTAGTAAACTGGACCAATATGTTTGATAATTTGATAGGGGCCATCAAATTCAGGTGACAACTTGTGCTGGACAAAGTATTTGAGTGAGGTTTTCTTGCAAGGTTGGAGTTGGAGAAGCACCTGATTACCTTATTGGAAAATCCTTTTGGAATGTTGTTGGTGATATTTTTGCTTCATATGATTTTGGTACATGTGGAGGTTCTCCTTCAAACCTGCAAGGGTATCTTCTCTACCTTGCAACAAGTTATCAATATCATAGACCTTTGATGTTCCTAGAAGATATGAAGTTATTGTAGGTGGTTGTTGGACATACACCATTTCAAATGGTGTCATTTTGGTTATTGTATGATAGGAAGTGTTTTATCACCATTCTTTCAATGGTAACCATTGCACCCACTGATGTTATTTTTCCATGGAAAAACAACACAAGTAGGTTTCCAAACATTTATTGACAAATTTCATTTGGCCGTCCTTCTGGGGGTGGTCATTTGTGCTCATGCTCAATTGTGTGCCATGTAACTCAAACAATTATTTCCAAAATGTGCTAGTGAAAGTCGGTTCATGATCAGACATAATGGATGTTGTCATGCCATGCAGTTTGAAAACTAATCAATGAAAACTTTCACTACTATAGTTGGCGTAAAAGTGTGTGGTAAGGCACCAAAACGTGCATACATTGAGAGTCAGTCTACAATGACCATGATGATTGAATTGTTGCCCACTTTTGGAAGGCCCATGATAAAGTCCATGGAGATGCCATTCTAAATAAAATCTAGAATGGGTAACATATGTATATATTCCAAGGTCTTGACAGTTTCACCTTTACTTCATTAGGAAATATCACAGTCAGTGACAAAGGTAAGGATGTACTTCTTCATGCCTTCCCAAACAAAATAAGGGTGAGCACGAGAATATGCATTTTGGAATCCTAAGTGACCAACAATATCATATGAACACAACTCATTTAAGATCCT
>JASDQU010380464.1:777-11160 GCA_032191745.1 Picea mariana | reverse complement strand
GATCATTGTATATATTATTATCATCTATATCATCAAGATTGATGATGATTTAGTTGAGTACATTTGATATAGTCTACATGTATCCTCGAAGGTGTGGTTATGGGACCCAAAGTTGATTGAGGGATAATGACATGAAGGATAGTGAAATTGTAGGTAAGACTATCACATATGAATAGCACACATCGTGTCATTTCCAGTGATATGTGGAACACCACATGGTTCCTCATACTTAGGGAGATATGGCCTTATGATGTTGAAATCCCCAAGGAAGGGTTAATAAGCCCTAGTTGGTTATAAGTCAACTAGTCAAAGGGGTAAAGTTGTTGTAACAATAAAACCCTAGAATCCCTAAAGTAAGGAGGGGAGTTACCTACCATTTGTGTAAATACACCTCATGGAATCGTTCATTTAGATACACACACACACACCTATCATTGGTATATATTGATATGCATGTGCATGGTTGATGTACATGGTTGGTACATGGTTGATGATACATGTTTGGTGCATGGTTGATGCACTTGTTATTGTACATGGTTGATGGTATAGGTTGAGGCATAGGTTGATGCATGATTGATATATGGTACAATTTGGTACTTGGTTGAGATACACATCTTGTGATGGTATGTGGTGATGTTGGTACATGCTTGCTAGAGGCATGTGTTGGTGATGTTGAGAATATGATTTTAGGTATTCTGTTGGTGATCTTGGAATTATTTTCATAAAAATGAGAGTGGATCTGGTTTCATGGATGAGATAGTGACTAGTTGGACATGATGTTGTGATAGTGATAGGTTGGACATGCTTATGTGACAATGACAGTGATGGTGTGAAACTGACAGTGGCAGTGAAAGTTACAGTGGTAGTGATAGTGAAACAATTTGTGGGAGTGATAGTGGTAGAACCTGTGTCAGTTGGTCTACACTTATATTTCAGGGTGGCAGGACGTGGCAAGGAAATGGGTTTGTATCCTCCTTTTGGTTTGAGCTGGTGAATCAGGAAGTTGGAGCTTCCTTCATGTTGGATCCTGAGAACTAGGTGGTTGTAGCCACCTTCTGTTTGGAGCCGGAGAACTCAAGGGGTTGTATCCTCCTTCTAGTTGGATATAGAGAATTCATAGAGTTGTATCTTCCTTTAGGTTGGAGCCTAATAATAGGGGTTTGGAACCTCCTTCCAGTTGAAACTGGAGAATTTGGATGTTGGTGCTTCCTATGAATGAATTTTTGATATATATAATAAATCACTCTGTGGTTTTCTCCCATTTGGGTTTCCACGTAAATATTGGTGTACTGTGTTCTTGATGTGATTTTGATGTGATGATACTTATGTTTACATGCTTATGATATATATATTGGATGCATTCATAGGTGATACATTGATGATATACTGTTGAACATTGTTGTTAAAGTGAAATAATAAATATTTTGGTTAAAAGTGTTATAAAGTGCTCATACTAATTCATCCCCCCCTCTCAGTATTCCAACAACTTCTTGTATAAATTTGGTCATGCACACATACATCATAGAAATAAAAAAAATGAAACTCGTAACTCTTCATAATGTAAATGAATGAAGACTAGACATTCTGAACCTAATTTGCTCTCTTTTTTTATACATCCACAGAATGCTTGGAAATGCCAAATATGAGAAGTAGGACAAAAATAGATTTCTACCATTTTATATAGAAAAGAAAATATATTGTAGTCTACTATCATAAGAATCAAGCTCACCATAATAGGTGAAATTCATTTTACCCAAAGAAACCATGAATTCTTGTGAAAAACAATGATAACAAGTTTCCTTACGAGCATTTCCTTGAGACCCATGAGATATCCATTGATCCTCATAGTACATAAAYTGRTMGAAAAWTWACCAATGAAAGGAGATTGATRAGTTAGGTGGGAAGTTGTGCAAAACATATGTGCCAAAGTCCAATTCATTCAATGCTACAATCCAGTSAAATAYGACCAAGTTCTATCCTCTAGGAKCTATAAAGGAAGGTTTAAAATTGTATAATGGATTGTAGGTGTAAATGTGCCAGTATTCATATATCATTTAAATAATAAGAACAAATTATATTCCCACAATGATATTCTAATGGGAACTTTTAAGAGGGATACAACTGTCTGTTTGGTTGCAAATCAGTTAACAATTATTTGGCTAGTTGTAAATTCCTTTAAGCATGTGTGCTTTAGATCATGGTTGGTTCAGCATCACAATGGTATTCTTGAATTTTTCTTCCAATGTTGTTCATCCTTTAAACAAAAATTATCCTCTATCATACTCTACCTTGGTGTTCAACTGTACAGTGTTGTGAATCAATTCAAAATATGAAGATGGGCAACATTCATTTCTTCAGCTAGCATAGAACTAGGAGATGCAAAAGAACATGATGTGGAAATAAGACTCATATTACTTGTGCAACATTTGTAAACATTTCTATAGTGACAATGTTGACATTTGAATTTGTCTCAAAGGAGTAAATAAATCATTTTTTTATCATAATCTATCTTTCCAAGAGTTTGTAAATTTCCATCTTAAAATACCTTCAGAGAAGAGGGTTTGTCTCCTTCATATAGAGAAATATTCCTTCCATGATGGTACACAAGAGTAGTATGTTATATTTCCATTCCATCTAAACCATAAAACAAACAAAGTTTTCCAGGTGGACCACATATTATTGCAGTCAACAATAGTGACAATGTCATCACAAACATTGTAAATTTCTATATCCTATTTGTGATGATAATCCCTAAGTCTCTTTGCATTTGCATCATTACCCTTGGCCACTTTGTTGATGGTCATTTTTTTATATGAAATTTAAAAGGAGGGCCTCAAAATGAAGCTCAAAAAATGTGCAAAAACAAACATAGAAGGTCAAATGAAAACCCTAGAACTTTTATCTCGACAAACATGAACAATATTTGCAAACAATCCTGCTTCCCTATTTATCTTACTTGCATATTATTTATCCTTGTCTGGATTGAAGGTAAGGAGAAGAGGAAATGAATAGATAAGGATGTTATTTTTGTGCTATGATTTACTATCTACTTGGATTTTTGTAGTGGAACTCAAATCATAGTGAAATCCACATTCTTCCTCATTGTGGCTTTGTAAGGTTGGAGAACTAAAATTCCTAGCTGGCCACATTCGTCATAGATATTGCTTTCAATTGTAATACTCTCTTTTTGGTCCTTCAACCCAATATTTATTTGGATGGCATAGCTGCTTCTCTAGAGACAAAAATTTGTAAATTTGGAAGAAATAAACAAGTTAAGGAATTTGATGGTCTTGGTATCCAAGCTACGAGAATTTTCTTGAGTTATTCATCCAATATGTGGATGCGTAATAATTATATTGTGGATATATATTGACCATATAAAAGTCTTTTTAGTTACACTTCTGTCTAAATAAATTATGTGGATGCATGATGATTATATTGTCGATGCATGGCAATTATATTGTGGACATATATTGACCAGATCAAGGTCCAATTAGTTATATGTGGCCATACTTTTGTCTAAATTAAGAAAATTTCTTATCCAGTTACAGTTGGACATTCTTTGACTAAATCAAACAAACCAATTCTTTCTATGAATGATCTCCAACTCATCTCCAACAACAGAACCTAGTCTTATCAAATCATCTCCTAACGAATGACACAACAATTCACAATATGGTCTACAAAGCTCCTACTATGTAAACAGAATAAGATCCCAAGACTCAAGTGACAAGTCTTCATCCTGCCACACTTACTCTACAGTGTGCTCACTCAGTTTCCCCACCAGATTGTTAGTGCTTCCTGGTGACTCACTCACTTGACTGCCAAAATTTTGATTTTTATGTTGCATTCCACTCTATCACTTATCACACAATCTTCATTTCATCACACCCCACTGTGTGATTAGTCGTACTAATGCAAATAAACCTATATATTTTCTTTTGTGCAACTTCCACACATTTCGTCGTAGTCCATTATGTCACACTGAATTCATCTTGTCACACTCCACTGCACCATTTGTCACACTAGTTCAAAGCACCCTACAGATTTTATTCTACGCCATTGACCCTTTTGTCCTTCGATCCTTCTGCACACTTCTGTTTTCATGATTTCAAGACCCCCTCTATCTATTGTTGCATTGTAATTGACCATATCCATGATAATTTTTACATCAATGAAAACATATGCACAACACACTAAGCCACTTAAAATGACATTCATGACCATTGTATTGTCCTCACTTTCTTCCTTTTCAACTACATCCATTGGTGGAGTTTTTGAGGGAGTGTAACTAATGACAATTGATTTCCAAACATTATACCCTAGTGGATGTAGATATGTATTCATTATTATACTCCATATTACATAGTTTGTTCCATCAAATGAATGAGATGGAATCCATTACATGTGTGCTACAGGGATTCACCTTCCAATGGTTTGATTGTTCCTAAAATAACTCACTATGATCCCAATTGTTGGAATATTCAACAATACTAAGAGGAAGGGTGAAGCAATATTGGAAAAAATTTAACCACTTCTTTTGTTTACCACTTTAACTAATCATCACAAAATTAATTATAATCAATGCAGATAACTATATATCAATAGAGATCAACACAAAGGTACAATACAMAAATATTTTAYGTGGAAACCCAATAAGGGATAAAGCCACAAWTTTKTTTTCTTATAATAAAAAAGAGTTACATTATTTATAGGATTAAACATGTGAGGGACACCAATCCTTGTAGTAAGAACCCACTTATAGTCTGCAAGAACCAACATTCCAAGAACCAACCTATTAAGAACATGAGGACACCAATCCTCACTGTAAGCACCCACTTACAGTATAAAAAAACCAAATTTATAGGCACCAACCTATTAAGAATATGAGGACACTAATCCTCACTGTAAGAATCCATTTACATTCTACAAGAACCAAATTTCCAAACACCAACATGTTAAGAAGATGAGGACACCAATCTTCACTGTAAGAACCCATTTACAATATGTAGACACCAATCTTCCAGGAACCAGCCTATACCAATATGTTGATCCGTATATATTGACACAACACTCTCCTCTAGCTCATATTATGCACCAATTCAAAAATTTCTTTTATCTCCCAGTAAACCTTGGATGATTACATCATCTTCTCTTCCATTCTCGAACATTGTCGGACCTCGGATCCTTAGAGATTCTCTTCCATAGTTTGTATGTGCACTGCACTCACATTTCCTTTCACATTCTTCCACTCTCTCATTTCTGCAAACTCATAACTCCTCATACTCCRTCAACTCATTCACATTATTGYAGTTCTTYGCATACTAGTTCTCACACTTGAGAACCTCATAATTATTTCACACACACTCTCTTTGTAGAATATGGTTTGGGAATTGTGATTTATAGAATCCATGCCCTTATGTATTTTTCCACATACCCCAAATTTTTGTCCATGGGTTAGCTCCAAATCCTCTATTCTCCATTAAATCAGGCTTGCAAAATGGTCTCAAAATCCCCCCCTATTTTTTTATGTGGGATTGTATACTAATCTCAACAAAACCATCAGAACTCAAAAACCATTGGAAGTTTCCTTGATAATGTATCGATCGTTGATCTTCTCTTTCCCACAAAAACACACAACACAACATCAACACCCAACATCGTGACCACTAGGGCTAYCGGGCCCACGAGACCTCAATATTCAACTATACTCCCTCAATGCTTAGCCACCATCAGATCATTTCTTSATTTAATATCTACCATTGATATAGTATCTCCTCTCCACTAGACYGAYGATAKAAAGTGACCTGGTATCCTTCTTTTTCATTGATATAGATGATCAGGTGGGGCCCACAAAAATCTATGACTAAGATTGCATCTCTCCCATTCACCGACCTATGGTCTAGATCACTCCTTGGATATTCTCTTCATCAAGTTGATTCCACTTTGATGACTTGTACTTCGATTGATCCAATGGTATTTATTCTACCTCATCAAATGGTTTCCACCTACCAAATGTCATCATCAGAGTATGTTCATTGTAGGTAACATAGTCCACTCCAACCATTCTTTCATGAATGGTGGATATCCACTCATCGTACCAACTCAATGAATGAGATGATGAACCAAAGGTATTCACGCCCAACTAGTTCCACTCTTTTCTGTCACAGTAAAAAATATGACATGTGTCACCCCTTGGGACATGATTTCTTCCACATTGGCATCCTCATCACCCTGACTACTAAGATATCACAACACATCACCTTGATGTCACTCTCCTTCTTCCTTGAAACAAATAATCATAAATATAATGGTTGAGGTATATCCTCCAATGGATCTACAGTCCTCATACCTTCTCGTCATCGGAATCCATTCTCAAGTATTCCTTCCAGAACTCTGACAACCTTCATGGCATCAATGGTTCTGATTCCCCGATATCACTATATAATATATCAACAACTTTCGTTGCACTTGATCACTATGATGAATTAAATGTGCCACCAACGACCACGATTCTCATTTCTCTGGTCCTTCGATAGATCAATGATTCTTATTATCTTGGATTTTCTCCCATTGGATTCCTTGTGCAACCTTTCACTCAAACACATCGATGACCTAATATTCTGACATTCTTATAAGTTGACCATATATACATCAATGGATTCTCTCATAGAGTCACTTTGATAGATATAAAATAGTCATGAGCTCATAGTTACCTCCATTGGAGTCTCATTGTACTAGGTTCTTGGATTCTCCAATGGCCTTGCCCTCTGAGAAACCTGTCTCCAACATCCATAGTTAAGAATTTTCCAAGATCACTCTCTAATTGATCCAATGGCTCTCATTGAATCAGAGGCTCTCCCATCAAAATCCCAATGTAGTCTCACACTCAAACACTATGATGATCTTTGCATCTGATCAACGGTCTATATTTTCTCGCAATGCCCAATCAATGACTGTAATTTCTTCCAACTCAAACATATATTTTTCTTCATGGTAAAAATATGATTTAGGATATGATTTATGACCTAGTAATTTCATGACTTTATCACTTCTTTGACCTCCTTCCTTTCCCCTTCATTAACTAGGTATGCACACATAACTCTATTAGGATCTCAACAGTGCACAATCATCTTTGGGAGCAGAGGCTCATCAATGTATAGAGGAATTATCTCCTTCTTCTATCTGGTTCGAATCTTAGAGTCTCCCCTTGTCATATCTCACTCTGCAATCTCATTGTCCATTCAAGGACATCTCACCCAACTTCCAATCTTAATTTTCTTCAACTATGTGTAACTTGAAATCATTATGGTTATCTTAATCTTGCATAATGAATGCGATCATTATGGCGTTGTTGTTCAAGGTAAGTACATATGGCTCTTGCAAATATTGTCTCCCCTTGTCTTTGACATTAGAAGTATTCATGACTATCACAATCTTGTCTACCTTTGACATCAATGACAACAATTTTCCAACAAAATATGCCATAAATGTGCTTTGTGATAACATTAATTAGGAAAAAATGCTAACATGATGGAAACCCAAGATCATGTTTATTGTTACGAATGGTATTATAGTTTATTATCCTCCATGGTACAAACTAGAGAGTAGAAGAATGCATATGATATCACCTTGTTAATGTGTTTTGTAGAGACAAAAGCATCTAATGAAAAAGCAGTTGAATGGAATGCCCTGGTGGAAGGAGGGTTTGGTGTAATATTATTGAATCATGGGATACAAATGTTAAAACATTTTGGTTTATCATTAGGATATATGGTAATACTTGGAAAATAATGAAGAAAGAAACTTGGTCTAAGATATTCCTAAGAGGGAGAGGATACAGAAAGGATAGTTATTTACCAATACCGTCCATCGAACCACTGGACCCTATAGAACATCGCCCTAAACAACACTCTAAATATATAGAGCAAGATGATAAAGGAGGCACTAGAATTCTGAATATCATTTGAAATAAATATACATATATGAGCATTGAATATAAATCTTTCTGAGTCGAAATAAATTTCAATCCTAATCTAGGGCTGACCTATACAAAAGATAAAAACCAATTTGGATGTTAAAATATAAAGATGATCTAACCTAAGTTGGTTCTCATAGCCGACATAGAGAAAGGATATAGTTGATGTTGATTTGAGTAAATAGGGTTGGTTTACCTATACCAAGATGACAATGGAGTACCTAAATTTATTATGGCATGAGGAAACCCAGTGTCGGAAGGGGTTTGAAGGCTAAGCTATCTATGGAATCCCACTTCTCCACTTGGAAATATCAATGAATAATTTATCGGAGGAGAATTCATTATTGAGGGACCTTTGTAGGCTAGAGGTTACAAGCGAAATAATTTTTTTATTATGTGTCTCATTTTTCTAGGGCTCGTGCCCCTTAGATTTTATACACTTGGCTTTAAAATACCCTACATTATATTGTGTCGGATTATTTAATTAAGAAAGAGGGATTTTACCCCCTTCATATGCTAGATAAGGGGATTTCACATAGGATAATATTATTTATTGTAATATGAAGTTGATCCTTTATCTCGATAAATAGAGAGGCACTTTTTCTCAYTCGGTCATAGTTGGATTGAGGGAAATATCTTAGCAATTCTGAAATTTTTTAAATTTGTTGGAGTACCTTTGTCTTGGAGTTGTGCTATGGATGGAAGATTAAGTTGTCTTTATTGATGGCACTAACTGTGGATGATTTTTCAAGTTTGATGGGTGGTTCATGGTTAGGGTTTTATGGATGAGAATATATTTACCTAGTAAGTGTTCTTTTGAGGTCTTTGTGGATTTATTCATTGAACATATGAAGTGTCGGTGTTCTTTTCAAAGTGGTGAAAGTAAATTTTTCTTGAATGGATATTATCTTGCAAACCCTGGGAAGGTTTTTAGTGGATTACCTTCCCTTGATATTGTCTTTAAATCTTGTTAAAAGACATAAGAGGATTTTCTAGGGTTTTTAGTGGAATACCCTATTTGTCATGCTATAGTAGAATATCCTAAGGTTTGTAGTGGACTACCTTAGTTATTACCCAATATCCATTTTTTACCTTTTTCAATAGAGTCCCTAATTGACCCCATATACCCAATGAACTTACACTGATCATTAGTCCCCCCATCATTGTTCATACCCTATAATTTACCAAAGCTATTTTTATTGGATTTACCCTTAACATCACTTTAAGATTCATTGCAATCTCATCCTAGGGAAGGCCCCATTGCTTAAGATGTAGCAGAATCAACATGAAGAGAAGAAGAAGGTTGGTGAGGTGACAATGGCACCCCTCTTAGTTTCACTTGGATCATACTTGACCTTTTGTAATTTATCTCTTTAAGTGTGAGTTTGTGTGGTAGTAATCCTCATGTGATCCTAGCTTATGCAACTCCAAGAATCCAATTTTAGATCTTGAAATCAATCACCTACACACAAGAAAAATAATACACCTCCCTCAAACTCTTTTGGCATATAAAAAATATTAATTCCAATAATGTCTACTCTACTTTTCTCAAGAAAATGTAAATATGTGAATGTTTGCAAATAAAACACAAATAATTGCACACATTGGAGGGGAAAATATAATAGATCTATATATTAAAATATGAGAATGTACAACAAGATTTTTACCTCGATACCATGGAACACTTTCTTAGCTCCAAGCTCTCAAGACTCGCCCTTATCTCTCTCTCACAAATGTGGATGTATCAACAATCAACTTGGAATACAGTAGCAAGAATGTCTCTTTGATTATGTTATGGAAGAATGAGGCTAATATGAATGGATTATAACTATCCAAACCCTTTGATTTGGCCTTTGTTTATAGAATGACCGAGGAGGTTTAGATATAGGTTCAATGCTTAGTAATTAGTGGAAAAAATACGTGCACAAGTTTCATGGCTCATGATATATCATGGACAACCTATCTTTCATTGGTCTCCTTGTAATTCATCGAATCTAAAAGGTTATAGGGGTGATATTATATTGCAGTAAGGTAGAAATATATACTACAACAAGTGACTAGTCTCTTCTTGCATGAGGACAAGAAGTCACCAGATGCTCATATTTCTAGGAAAAGAGAGACCAATCTCAAAAGTATGGTATTCTTTTAGCAAACATCATGTGATTTCAATGTATGACATCAGTAGGTGCCCTGTGAGGCCTAGGGTGAAAAATAGAGGTGTAACATATTACCCCTAACATATATGTTCAGAAGATGAATTGATGGCCAAAATACATTACCAAAGTACATAAAAGTTGTGTGGTAGAAGGAAGGAGATCATAGATAGAGGAAGTAAGAAGTACCTATAAATAATTGTTAACCAAATATATATCATCCTCAAGGTAGGCATACCCATTCTTAGATGT
>JASDQU010380460.1:0-11209 GCA_032191745.1 Picea mariana | reverse complement strand
TCTCCTTCTTGATGACCAGGCACCAAAACCATGGGCCCGACTCTAGGCGCTTTCGGAGCTTTGGGATTCGGGATTTCGAGAGGTGAAGCGACGAGGAGATCTTATCGCACGAACTCTTGAATGCCAACATGACGTAGATACGTGTCGCACGTCCTTCGGATGGATGACCTAGATATTATTTACTATTATAGAGAGGTTGTACCCCTTTCAACCGCTCGCTTGATATGACCTGGTGCTGAGACCCTGGGCTCGGCGCCAAAGGCACTTTCGGCGTTTCGCTGATCGGCACTTCCAAGTGTAATGAGCTGAGAGCTCCCTGTTCCTTGAAACCCCAATCCGTGATATGCTGACAGGCTGCCACCTGTCCCAATTTGATTGGACGACCCAAGTCTGTTTTGAACCATTGGAACTCCCTCTTGCTAAATCCCGGGAAACTTGACAGCCCTGAAAACCCGATGACCATCGATTTGCTTTGTGGATGGATCTCGACCGCTGACAGTAAAACTTCACCGGCTTGCTTGACTCGTAACCGGAACAGAGGTCCTTTCGTGCTGTGCTTGGGCGCTTCCTGCGCAACCTACAGACCTAGATGCTCTCGAGCCCAAGACAAGAATTATCGCTAACATTAGGCTCCANGATGCTCTAAGAACTCATTCCGCAGCTTCAGTGCCTTGCTGTTGGGCTATGGAGTCAAGCTCAAAACACCCGCTTCTGAAAATATAGGCCGAAAAGTAAAGCAAAGCAAACAAAGCTACATGCTCAAAGGAGCTTATTTATATGCAGTCCTAAACTAATAAAACACTTTACATGGGGCTAGGTGAAAGCAGACTTCCACCACAGCCAATCAAGTAACTTCCTGAAGAGAAGCTCTTGCCTTCTGTCAGTGATAAAAAACAGTTGATGTAACCGTGACAGCAGAACGGTTACACTCTTCAACTTCTCCTTACAAGCTGAAGTTGAGATGGGATATGGTGGCTCCAAAGCATAAGGGAATTTCCAGTCAATGTATTTGCTGACAGGGTCATCGAATGAGCGGCCACTTCCAGGAAATTGGCGACAGACAGCCTCTTTTGCTACACAATTGTTCATCCGCGGCCGAATATCTCTGATAAGCACAGGTGGGTGAATAACTGACGTAGGCTTGCTTATCTCAGGTGGTGGTTGCTCACTGATTAGCTCTGAACAAAGGGCAGGCTGCTCCTCTGGTTCTTTTTCCTCTTGTTGGGTCTCCCCATGGTCAGATTCGTATTCATCATAAATAGGCCCCCCGGGTAAATTTTTCACTTCCTCGTACTGCTCAGTGTCTCTTGAAAGACTGAGATGGTTGATTTCCTCGTGATAATTTTCCCTAGTGAGCAGAGGGAAAGGGTCAACAACCTTCTCTTGGAATTCCAGCATATCGAGCTCAGACTCTGATCCGTAATTGTCATAAGTGGGTTGGTTGCTCTGATCAGCAAAAGGTGATGTGGGGTTCTGCTTCTCCTCTTCTAGATAATCATTAAAGTCGGGGGGGAACAGAGATTCTCCAACTTGTATAAGTGGAACTATCCCCCGCTCCTTCGTTTCGACCCCGAATGTAAACACATCATGGAAGATCTTGTGAAGGAAAAGAGAACAATCCTCTTCCACAACTACCACTTCATCGTTTTGTTCTGAGACAACAAGCTCATCGGGGGCAGATGTTAATGCGCTTATGAGATCTTCAATATTTTCCTCGAGAGAGCCATCTAGAACATTTTCCTTAGAGACTGGAAAATCCTCCCCATTGTCCTCAGATTTCAACCTTGCATTTTGGGAAATGAGAGATATCGCCCGCTCCATTAGTTCACTCAGAGAAACTTCTTCCCCCAGTCTTCTATACTTACAGCCCTCATCATCACAACCTTCATCAGACATGATCATATCTGGGAGGATTTCTTCTTCTTGGCTCTCCCATGGGTCAGATTCATAATGACCATAAACAGGACCCGTGGGAAATATTTTTTCATAATCGCCCTCAATAGAGCTGCTAAGGGCCTCTGCTTCAAAGGATGGGAAATCCTCAGCGCATTGTTCAACTTCCCATCTGTCAAGTCTGGCATTGATATATTTTATCAACTCCATAACTTCGCCCGAAACAAACGGATGGGGAGGAGAAATGACAGATTCCTGATCCAGGTCATCAGGATCATCCTCATAACCTTCATAAAAGACGTCTCTATCTTGTATACATTTGTTGTAGTATCCCTCACAACAGTTATGAAAAATCAACTCAGAGGGATACAACTTCTGACAGTAAGCGGTGAAAGTTGCATGGAACTCACTAAGTGAAGAAATACTAGTAGGGGGTAATGAATGATACCATCTACGCGCATCCCCTACTAACGAGAACATGAACATCTTCAGTAATACATCTTCATGATGTATCTCCCACTGACACATAAGTTCATGAAACTCACTGAGGTGCTGAGCAGGGTTGTCCTCTTCACATTTTCCAAATATGGGCAAATAATCGCCCCATTCATTTGGAGAGGGGACAACATTAGGAAAACCATGAATAGCAGAAAAATTAAAAGGAGCAAACCTGCAAGCAAGGATTTTCTCCATACGAACCAGTGGAGTCGCCAATTGATCCTCGAATCATGAAGTTCTCGGGTGAAAGATGCGCAGCTTCAAATATGCCCAGTCCTTGTTCACCATCAAAGGCCATATCTTAACATTGTCATTACCCCAGGAAGCTTCTCAGGATGAGAAAGCAGCCGCTGAAACCTTCTCGAGAAAGCTCCTTTGGGTCAGCTTTCAGGTGTGCTAACAATAGCTACAGCTGAAACATCAAAGTGGAAACAATGGAGTCGCCAAGTGCACAGTAGCAATCTTGAAGGGATCTGATGTCTGATGCACCTTCAGAATCAGAGGCTCAATGTCATTCTGCTCAGGGAAAATCATCAACTTCATCCCCGGCAACGGCGCCAGAAATGTTGGCGACGGAATTCACTCCTGGATTGCTAATAGGAGCAGAGCCCAATGCCCATCAGTTTTATGTCACGATGGTTTATAGATGGGATGAACGAATGGAAGACAACTCGAAACAATATCATTCCAACTCCAAAACTAGGCCAGGCATGCATAGGTGAGTGAGGTCTTATATAAACTTCAGACAGTGAGTTGTAGTAAAGGGTGAACAGGTGGAAGACTTATATAAGAGAAAAGCAGAGGTCTGTTATTAACATCAGGTTTCTAACAGGCTGAGGAAGAATACGTCCAAACTCAATATCATCTTATATTCAAACGCAAAGCCAGAGAATGCAATAATGCAACAATAAATCTTTTATCATAACATAACTGCAATAATTCGTGCGAATCAGTCAATCACGAACTCTCTTAGCATGAGACGAAAATTAGATGGAGTAAGAAAAACTATCTGTCATAAAACAAGATATCTCATATACAGATGCATAACCAGCAAACTAGAATATCTATTAAAACTTTACAGTAGGGAGCTCTGCTCTACCATCGATCCTTTACAAAATACAAAGACTAAGCCTATATACTCAGAAAAACTCGCTTAGCAACGACGTCTCAGGGATTTCAATGGGTGTCATCTCCTCAATCAAATTTGTCCTATGTTCCCCTGTCATACGCCTCTTTAATTCAGCATGGCTCACGCCAGGGGGTAGCTGAGCCCTTTGAATGTTGAATTGGCGTGTGCAGGTTCCTCTAGCGAGTTGAAGACTTGGCTTGGCTTTCCTGAAGAGAATCGGTACAAGGGACCCTCCCAGGTAAACTTCATCTAGGACCTCCATACTCTGCAATAAATGAGTGATGCGAGGTTTCACCCACCCTCTTTCTTCTTTATCCATTCCGAGCAGGTATCGGGATCCAGATCACGTCGAACTGGAGTCTGAAGAGCACAGTGCCCCCCTTCTGAGACTTAATTCGGAACCTTCGGCCAAATGAAAATGAAAGAGCCCCTCTTTTGGACCTCCTTCTTGATGACCAGGCACCAAAACCGTGGGCCTGACTCTGGGCACTTTCAGAGCTTCTAGATTCGGGATTTCGAGAGGTGAAGCGATGAGGAGATCTTACCGCGTGAACTCTCGAACGCCGACATGACGTAGATACGTGTCGCGTTCCCTTCATATGGACGGCCCAGATACTATTTACTATTATAAAGAGGATGTCCCCCTTTCACCCGCTCGCTTGATAAGACCAGGTGATGAGACCCTGGGCTCAACGCCAAAGGCGCTTTTGGCGTTTCGCTGATCGACACTTCCAAGTGTAATGAGATGAGAGCTCCCTATTCCCCGAAACCCTAATCCGCGATATGATGACAGGCTGCCACCTGTCCCAATTTTATTGGATGACCCAAGTCTGCTTTGAACCATTGGAGCTCCCTCTTTCTAAATCTCGGGCAACTTGACAGCCCCGAAAACCTGATGACCGTCGATTTTCTTTGTGGATGGATCTCGACCGCTGACAGCAAAACTTCACCCTCTCGCTTGACTCGTAACTGGAACAGAGGTCCGTTCACGCTGTTCTTGGGCACTTCCTGTGCAACCTGCAGACCTGGATGCTCTCAAGACCAAGAAAATAATTATCGCTAACAATTTCCACAATCCCCAATTTGTCTCGGAAATATGCAAAATTTATTCTGGACAAAGGCTTTGTCAGGATATCTATTGTCTGCTCATCTGTGGGGATATACTAGATCTTTAATTCTCCTTCCTGGACATTATCTCGAATAAATTTGTATTTTATCTCAATGTGTTTCGACCATTCATGAAACACTGGGTGTTCTAATAGCCTTATACAACTTTGATTGTCACAATGTATTATGGTTGAATCTAGAACCTGATCAAATAATTCGGAAATTAGCTTTCTCATCCATATTTCTTATGTACATGCCTTACATGCTGTGATATATTATGCTTCTACTATGCTGAGTGCGACAGACTTATGTTTCCTACTGCCCCAAGATATCATAGCGGAGCAAAAGCTGAAACACGTCCCTGAAGTACTCCTTCTATCTTCTGCACTTCCTGCCCAATCTGAATCTGTGAATCCAAGAAGTTGTATATCACTGGATGTTGTATATATTAAACCATAGTTTAGTGTCCCACGAATATATCTTAGAACATGTTGTACAACTATCCAATGATCATGTCTAGGTTCCACATGGAACTGGCTTAGTGTGTTCACGACAAAGCAAATGTTTGATCGAGTATTTACCAAATACATCAATGACCCAATCAATTGTCGATATAGAGATGGATCTACAGGATCATCATCTGAATCTTTTACTTTTCTTATATCTGTGGTCATACGAGTGTTCATGGATTTGCAATCTATCATTCCAAACTTTTGAAGAATCTTTATTGCATACTTTCCTTGTCCAAGGAATACGTCACCATGCTTCTGCCATACTTCTATTCCCAAGTAATAATGCATGAGACCAAGATCTTTCATATCAAACTTGGAAGCTAGTTTCATTTTGCACTGGATGATGAGAGACTCTTCACATGTTAGGAATAGATCGTCGACATATAGCAGTAGAATCACAGGTGCATTGTTCACGACCTTGTAGTAAAGATTTGGATCTGCATGACTTTTGGAGAAACCAAGTATCATTAGGTAGTTGTCTATTCTGGCATACCAAGCTCTTGGATATTGCTTGAGTCCATATAAATATTTCTTTAGTCTGCAAACATGAGTGTCTCTGAAATGTACTTGAAACCCTTGAGGTTGTTCAATGTATACTTCTTCTTTGATTGCTCCATTGAGGAAAGTTGTCTTTACATCCATCTGATGTAAACTCCATTCCATGGAAGCGGCAAGAGACATGATAGATCTAATGGAAGTATATCTGGTAACAGGAGAGAATGTTTCATCATAGTCTTCTCCCTCCTTCTAAGAGAACCCTCTAGCTACGAACCTTGCTTTATATTTTTCCACACTTCTGTCTGCTGCATGTTTGATCTTATAGACCCATTTTGAAGTTACTACTTATTTTTTTTAAGGTCTAGGAACAATTTCCCATACATCATTTTTCATGATGGACTGGTGTTTTTCTGTCATGTCTTCTTTCCATTGTTTCTTATGAACTGCCTCTTCAAACGTGGTAGGTTCTTCTTATAGAATCTTTGTCATATATGTTGCATAGATGGAGAATCTTTTGGGCTTATTACTTTTTCTGAAGGTCCCACTTTGGGCGTTGAGTCTTTATGCTTCTTGTAGGGTAGCTTCAAGACAAGATTGTTGTTTCTTGGCCTTGGGTATAGTGTTTGAATCAATGGTCTCACATGGTTGCATCGGATGATCAAGTTGTTATTTTTCTTCATTTTGATTTTCTGGAAGACATGTGCCTTCTTCAATAGGCTCTTCACACTCTTGTTCTTCTATAGTTTCTTCTATGGATTTATTGAAATCCATCTTTTCATTGAAGGTCACGTCTTTGCTGACTTCAATCTTATGTTGTTCTGGGATATAGATTCTATAGGCTTTGGATGATTCACTATATCCCATGAATATGCCCTTATTTGCTCAGGGTTCTAATTTATTCCTTTTGTCCTTGGGAATGTGAAAGTAAACAGGGAATCCAAAGATTCTTAAGTTTTCCACATTAGGTTTCTTTCCTGAGAAGGCTTCTTTTGGATTCATATCCTTCTATATCCGGTGAGGAATTCTGTTCTGGACATATATTGTTGTCATGGTTGCTTCACCCCATAAAACATAGATAAGCCTTGATTGTTTAGTAATGCCTTCACAGTTTCTTCAATAGATATGTTCTTCCTTTCTGATACACCATTTTGTTGAGGATTATGAGGAATAGTTAGCTCCCTCCTAATCCCTGTCGATTTGCAAAAGGAAATGAATTCCTTGGATGTGTATTATCCTCCATTATCTATTCTCAAGGTCATGATTTTCTTGTTTGTTAGGTTCTCTATCTCTGCTTTGAATTCTTGAAACTTGTTGAATACTTCATCCTTTTTCTTCAAGAGATATAACCAAGTTTTTCTTGAGTAATCATCTATGAAGATTACATAGTAAAGAGAACCTCCTAGAGATTTGACTAGCATCAGACCTAAAACATATGAATGTATTAGATCTATTGTTGTTGCTTGGGAATGGTTTCTTGATGTTCTTTCCAAGAGCACATCCTTTGCAAATTCCTTCATGTGTAGATTGTAATTCTGGTATTCCTTCAACCATCCTTTTGAGAAAAGGTAATGCTTGATAGTTAATATGAGTGTACCTTCTATGAAAGATTTCATTGGGATTTACTTCATCATGTACAATAGCTTCATCATTTTGTTCTAGTAGTTTGTATAGATTTCCTTCACGGGTTCCAATAACCCTAGCATTCTCTAAGCTGGAGTATTTATGCCAAGATAAAACTTTTCCATCTACGAAATCTATTATGTTTCCCTTGTATTCTATGCGAGATATGGATACAATATTCTTTTCTAAACCAGGTACATATAAGACATTTCTCAAATGAACATTGTTACATGTTTTCAACTTGACGAAGGCTTGTCCAATTCCTTCGACTGGGTAAGTTATTTTGTATCCAAGCTCTAACTTGTACGATGTTTTATTTTCATTTATATTGGAGAGTCTGGCTTGATCTACCATCATATTCCTAGAATATCCATTGTCAATTATCCACATGTCATCTTCAAGTGTTCCTGTGAGTGTTGAGTAGTGTAGAGGACTAGTCTTTTCATTCATGACTTCGGTTGACTGATGACTGGTTAAGCTTTGACCCAAAATTTCAACCTTGATGTTTCTGCCTTTTGAGAGTGCCAAGAGACGCGTTGGACTAAGGTGCACTTGAATACCTTCTTCTTGAGTGAGATGTTCCATCATAAGGTGTTGGATCAGGGTGTTAGGGTTTCTGCAGCTGCACCTGCTAGTAACCCTAGCGACAGAGCTTTGGTAACTGCTCCTGCTAGAAAAACCCTAGCGCAGTTCTTCAACGAGCTTAGTATCCTTATGGCTATGCTTCCTTCCAGTGGTTAGACTGAATGAAGGAGGTACGGGCCCATAACCTGTTAGAATGTGCTCGTTTAACCATAGACAATATCACTATTGTCACCGAACCATAGGCCAAAGCCACCCCCGAGCACCTTGACCTTGACAAAGAGAAGAATCCTGGTAGAAAATCAATAGCCAAGCAAGGCTAATGCACCAAGCAAGAAGTAACAAAAGATGATCAGAGAGTCCAACCCAGAAAGACCGAAAATATAGACTTCGGAATAGGCGACAAAACCTTCTCTAGGACTTGCACACAAGACTGCCCAACTGCAGTGCACACAAGTGTATCTCTGCGATTTTGAGAGTTGTATGTAAAGTGAAGACTGGAGCCATGTATTTATACTGCCTCTCCCAGATTGGCAAGGCTAACTTCTTACTCTAGGTAGTAATTAATCCATATTAATTATCTCCTTTAGCCAACATCTCTTCTAGGGTTATAATCAATTCTTTTCTTGCTTCCAGAATATTCTAATCTTGTCAAAGGTCACAATGGAGGTTAATACCTCCCGCAAATACCATAATATCAACATTATGTTTCCTCTGGAATGAGAAATTTGATTTACTAATAAAGGTAAATGTTTTGACACATAGTGACAACGATTGTATTACTGCAAAAACAATTGAGAACTGTATGTATTTCATTCATGAAAACTTTTGAGGATAATGTGATGAAGAGCATACCGATATGCTAGGACATTTTGAAGATGTTTTATGGATTTGAATGGATGATACATGCATTTTAATTGATATTCTAACCAATGATGCATGTTGTGTATAAAACAGAATTGGAACTGTTGAGGAAGACAGTTACCAATGATGGGAAACCTCAAGCAGAGGATGACCATGGGAAGGTTGCGGTAGAAATATTGTTGAAAAGACTGTAAGAATCCCTCTAAAGCACTGTTGATGAGGTAAAAATCGGAATGAGGGTGCTAGCAACCAAGAACAGGTATGAAAATATTGGGTGAGAATCCCTTTTGAAATATTTTTACTGTCTCATGTTATGCACAAAATTTTGAAAGGGAATTTGTATGCCATGGATACCTAAGTAGGGTGTTGGGGCAATTCAATTGCTTAAATTGCTTTCATTTAATTATCAACCAGGGATGCTCATAAGCTTGTGATGATTCCAGCAAAATATATGCAGGAGTAGGCATCTAACTCTAACCTAAGAAAATTCAATCAAATCCTAACACTTTCATTCCACTTAATAAGACTTAGTTGTTGTAGGAAAGAAAACATTAGCTCCCTTTCAGGAGGTCCTCTCAAGATGTTTCACAAAACCTATCAACAATCAAGATCATCAAGTAAACACTCATGCATTGAAAATAAATACACTTAAAAAGGCTTAGTTGTTGTAGGAAAGAAAACACTAGCTCCCTTTCAGGAGGTCCTCTCAAGATGTTTCACAAAACCTATCAACAATCAAGATCATAAAATAATTCTAATAAAAACAATAAAGCATATAAACCTATTCAAAGCATTAGAACAAGAAGAAAATGATACTATTATCTATTTGGAGTGAGCTCAATTCTCCCAAGAACAAAGTAACACATAAACTAAGGCATTCTAAATCTAAACTAGAGAATGGAAACTGATGTGAAAAGAAATCTTGATTCTTATTCCATCATAAGTTGGATACAATGCTCCAAGAGTCCTTTCCTTGAAATGGAGGAGGCACTCCTATTTATACAAAAATTTAACATAAATTAGATCCACAAATCTCTCCTAGATCCACAAATGTCTCATTTGGTTACAACCATCTGCTCACACATATCAAGTTATATCTCTACAAATTCTCTCACAAATATCTCTTTCATGATTAATCTCCATCCAAGATACTTGAGTAAATCTCCAAATCTTCATCAAATCTTCAAAGGATTGAAGAGGAAATTCGAATTTGAGACTTGATGGTCAAGTTTGACTTGGTTGGAGTCTTCAAATACACATGTAAACATCATGAAACTCATCCCACTTTCATATATAAGTGTAAACATGTCATTTTTCCAATATTTAATCATAAATTCACTCAAAAACACTAAAATAGATACATTGGAAAATAATATGTCTAAAACCCATGTAATCATGAAAATGGTTTAATGTAAGGGTATGGGAAAGAGGAATATGGTAAAAAGTGAAGTGAAAGTGAAGTGAAAAGATGGTACTTTGGCGACCCAACATACCCCCCAACTAAAGGTGTTGCATGTCCTCATGCAACCTTGCATTGAATTTCTCAAATTGTGTGATGGAACCTTCTTTTGTTGAAATATATCTAAGTGGCAGTTGCTTTTTGTGGTTGGTTCTTGTGTGACAACCATAAGTATTTCCTTATGTAGCAATATTTCTTCTTCTTTCTTATAGTTGGTTCTTGTGTAACAACCATCAATATTGTAAGTGTTGGTTCTTGTGTGACAACACTTTCATTTTTCTTTTTCTTGCTACAACAAAGAATAGACTTGAAATTTCAATCATATGAATGCATTCAAAATGATAATTCAGTAATGTGTGTCTCAATCATTCAATCCTTTTAGTCTTATTCAATAAGGTGTATTGAAGTATGTTAAAGGCATAGAAACCATCCTCCTCATGGTATATTTTCTATGGAATATGTGCTTCGTGTATAAACCAATGTTGCATTTTAGGAGATCAATGAAGGTGCTTTATAAAAGTAATAACACTCAATTGGGAAAACATGTTGGTCAATAGCATATGAGGTTATGAAAGATGTAATATAGGATAAATGAATGGCATATGATGAATATCCTCCCCCCCCCCCAAACTGAAGGTGTTCTCCATCCTCAAAAAATGTAGCAAATAGGGAAGGACATGGAATAGTGAAGGATATGGAAGGACAAATAGGAAATTTTTCCAAATACATGTTTTTTAGCATTCAAGGAGTTACTAATTAAAGATTGGAAAACAACATACTTTCACTTACCTGAGAAGATCATGAGCTATGCATCTGAGAGATCTTTGTATGGCTGCTACTATTGGATCATGGATCTTCAGAGTGAAAATAATCTAATCTGCTTGGGTGTATGAACATAGAATGAAATCTGAAATTGGTACATCTATACCATCTTATTGTTGGAACTAAGCTACTAGTGTTGAACTCTGGAGTTGAATATTTGATTTACTAGAACACTATTGCAAGCTACTATGAGTGTCATGGAACCATATAGTGTTCATTCATATC
>JASDQU010380451.1:360-10544 GCA_032191745.1 Picea mariana | reverse complement strand
GACAGATTCTCTTCCACCACAATTATGTTTCCCGATTTCAATGATAATTGCAGAAAAATTAAAAACGTTGAAAGCAAGCCTGGAATTTCAAATTTATTTTGCCTGTCAAATGAAAATTTGATGAGGATCATTTGTTTTTCATGCCTGTCATTTAACGTTTAATGCAGATTTATGAGTGTCATTTTTTTTGTTATATGAAAATTTCAAAACCCTGTATATATATGAAGTAGTCATCCAAATTCAGATTTTATAAAATTATCCAAAATAACCCAATCTAACTAGATTACTTGAAACACCCAATTACTTAAGTAAATCTTATTTCCAAATGTAATTTGGTGATAATATTCTATTAACGATGAAGCGAAACACACAGGAATATTATTAACATGTTCGACCTCTCACAATTGCAATCTCTCATATATCAAAATCCCCATTAAAGAAAATTATGATGCCCTTAAAATCCAATTTCTTATCCAATTTCTCAAGTCTATCATCCTCTAGAGGATATAATATACTCGTAGCTTAATCCTACTGAAAGCACACATCACTTTCCAACACAAAACATTATATTTCTTCACATTTGGTGGAAAGGAGTTGTTTCCACAAGGAACCAATTAGATATGTAAATAATAACAAAAACAAAGCCAAGCTAACATGGTTTGGACATAAGTGATGTCATTATTGAGATTTTACTATATGTGACTCCACAATAAAATTAAACAATATTTAGAAAGATGTGATTCCTAATATTCTACATTATGTAACCCCATAATGAAATTAAACAATATTTGAAAATATGAAATTGAACATGGGTTTGTTAATGACAACAATGACAACAGTGATAATTCTTATATATCGCAATTGGATCACAATTATCTAATGTGGATATGTACTAATCCCACCTCCTCATTATATATCTTTGCAAGTGAACAAGACTTAAATTTTTCGTTGCACATGGTTGCAAACTGATGCAGTGCATGCCCTTCTGGGGAAATTAAAATCATCTTTCTCATAAATTATTCAAAGCATTTGAAAACATAAATCCTTATAATTACCTTTAGGGATAGGGACTCAGAGCCGGAAGAGACTTTCAACTTGAAACTTGTGAATATGGAATGTGTGATCTTCTGATAGTGCATTGTTGTCGCTTGTACAACCATTTGAAAAAACCCACTCTTTCTCATATGAATGCATTGTATCTCATATGAATGCATTGTATGGGGAATCAAATCAGGTATAAGAAAATCATTCTAATATTGAATGAATGCTAGAAATTTGAGTATTCTTCTAGCCAAAGATTAATTATTAAAAGAAAAAAAAAAACTACAACCATTCAATCATGGAAAACAAAAGAAAATAGGATTTTGATAGAGAGTAGGACAATAACTCCCAATACTCTAAAAGGCTACAAATATACAAAATTTGTATGGTATGGTGGAATTACAGGAAAGGGACTATTTAACAAAATTCAAGATTTTAATTAAACCAATTCAAATTCTCAATGAACTTATTGTAACAAGATGATCATCCTTCACCATCAGCATGCCTTGATGTCCATATTCACGTGTACACAATGTTCATCAAAAGCCTTAAAGTTCTTGGAAGTTAGATGAGCAGAGCAGACCCATTGCTTAGATAAAAGTTGAATCATGAGTGGATTATGGATTATAATCCATGGACATTGGAATTTAGTAATCCAAATAAGTTGGAACAACATTAAACTTCATTTACCCCTTAAGGAACCCCTGCCCAGTGTCACAAGCAGCAGTGCTACCATACCAAGCCATGCTTATAGCCTATAGGTATAGAGTTAAAATATTTCCATGTTGATCTCCCATTAGATGAAGCAGTTCTTTGGTGATCTCCTTCTGATCTCCATTTATTAGAAGAAGTAGTTTGTGGTGATCTCCTTCTCTGAAATAATCTAAAACAAGTTAAAGTTTTAGTGGATAAGAAGGCCAGAAAAAGTTGAAACAGTTTGAATCGACTTTTATTCAAGTATAGTGAGCACCATACCCACACGAATCAACTGTATTATATACCATACATATTATGATGAGTAGAGTGAAAGACAACTTTTGATTTAAGTGTAGTGAGCATCATAGAAACATGAATCAATCATATTATATACAATACTTATTAAAACTAGCACAGACACATAATTGTGGCTGATGAACTTTGATAGTTGTATTTAATTTACAAACCCTAACTTTAATATAATCTAAATTTTAACATAAACCCTAACTCTAATTTTAAATTTTAATTCTAGTATTAATCATAATTTTAATACTAACATAAACCCTAGCATAAACCTAATCTTAATATCAGCATTGGCCGAACCTATTTTCAAGATTTGGGGGCAGTTGCCTCTAGCTCATTGACTGGTTTCCCAAGTTGTTTTGGACAATTTGTTAATTTTTTTAAAAACCAAAATTTATGGAAGGTGACTTGGGATTCCTACATAAATAAATTATGGTTCAAAAGAATCTGTTTTGCACAATTTGTTAATTTTTTTGAAAACGAAAATTTATGGAAGGTGACTTGGGATTCATACATATATAAATTATGGTTCAGAAGAATCACAAGTGGCTAATGTTAAATATCTTTACCAAATCCACTTTTTGAAAACGAAAATTTATGGAAGGTGACTTGGGATTCATACATATATAAATTATGGTTCAGAAGAATCAAAAGTGGCTAATGTTAAATATCTTTACCAAATCCACTTTCATTTTAGCAAAACTATTCTTCATTAAAATCAAATATGGATGTTTTTTTATTTAAATGTTATGGATTTCACCAAAAATCAATTTTCATTTTAGGAAAACTATTCTTTGTTTAAATGAGATATGGATGTTATGGATTTCACGAAGAATCAATTTTCATAAAATATTAAATAACGAGTCTTTCATTGGGTCAAGGAAGTAATTATTCAATTTCATATTTCACATATTGTTTACACTAATTGGATATACAACCACTTTATAAAAAAATCTTTCAAAAGTATATTTCAATTTGGTTGTTTAATATATATTTTTATTTTAATTTAAAATATAAATTAATAATTATATAAATTAAATTAAAATACATTAATATATAAATTATATTAAATCAAGGATGATTATATAAATAAGTATTAAATATTCTTGAATGCAATGCAAAGGACGTTATGTGGAGTAGGAAGGAGAAGGCCATCATAGCAAAGGAATGTAGCATAGGAAAGAACCATCAATAATTAATACATAAAAGTTTGTATTCAGGTTGAATATTACAGAAGCTTGGAGAGATCTTGCATGCATAGCGATGAGCGATTCAGGTTACATAGCAATGGACGATACAATTTTAGCGATGTTAGAACCTAAATCCACCATCGCTAAACTTAAATCGCTCATTTCTATGTAAGGTGTGAATAGTAATCCGTCATCGCTAAACCTAAATCACTCATTGCTATGTAAGGTGTGAATAATAAACTGTAATTTATAAGTGTACGGAACCTATAAACCATAAATAGTAAAGAAAATTATAAATCGTGAAATTAATTACTTGGCAAGAGGTTGAAAATATTTAAATTATTTTTTACCCAATGCAAGAGAAGAAGCATACCTGTCTTTTTATATTAGAAAGGGAGGTTGCATCTTCTCTAAAATAAGCAATGATCTTGCTTGAACTTTCATATTAAAAAATACGATGAAGGATAGTTGAAATAATGCTAAATAAAATACAATAAAACTTAAAATTATGTGGGTACCAGTATAAACCCAAAAAAGTAAAGAATCGTAGGTAGATGGAAACCTATAAACCCTAAAAACTAAACCAACCTATAAATAGTGAAATTAATTAATTAGCACAAGGTTGAAAACATTTAAATTATTTTCTACAGAGTCTTTATTTTTATGAGACTGGTTAGAAAGGGAGGTTTCATCTTCTCTAACACAAGCAATGATATTTATTGAACATGCATACTAAAAAAATACTAAGAAGCCGAGTTGAAATTAATGCGGATAAAATACAATAAAACTTAAAATTATGTGAGTACCGAAATGTAGGTAGATGGAAACCTATAAAACCTAAACAATAAAGAAACCTAGAAATCTTGAAATTAATTACTTGGTGTTGTGCCTCTTTTGTCACCTAAATGAGAAAAATAGAGGTGCTTACAAGCTTAGTTGGGTTAGCTAAGCAAGACAACAATGAAGGAAATTGTTAGAAAAATAAACACAAAATAACTAAGCTAAGAATTAAACTAGGAAAGGAAAGAACAACTAAACTATTGAGCATAAGGACATAAGAACAAGAAACAAACAAGACTCATGTCACCAATGGAAAGGATTATATTAGTGAAAAGAAAACACCAAGAAGAAAGAGGACTTTGGGTCCCTTCTTCCTTCAAGGGAGGGCTCTTGAACCCCCACAATTGAGCTCTTCTTACAACTTTGAAACTTGAAAGAAATGTTGAAAGAATCCCAAGCTAATCCACTCAAAAGGTGAGGTGGATTGCCCAAATGTAATGATTCTAGTAGGATCTTGATGAGAAAAGAGGATTTCCCAAGAGAATAGCAGCAGCATAACCTTGCAAATGAATTCCTTAAAAATATAGTGCACCCATGGCCTTCTTTTATAGCACCACTTTGAGGTATTGTGACACCAAATTTTAGTGTGAAAAGGGGTTGTTTAGGGAATTTTTAGGTCTTTGACTAGCCACCCAGTTGGATCCAGCCGAGATTTGGATGTCAAAACAACTTGGAAGCTGAACTAGAAGTGGGTGGGAGGCCGACCAATCTCATAAATGCGTCATTCTCAGGTGTGCACAGCTTTTAGCGAGCACAGTCATTCATCATGTGCATGTGCGCTTTTCTTGCATTTCTAGATGGTGCATGTGTGCTTGCGCCCTGTGTAGTCATAGTGCACCTTGATTTTATAACTGGTTGTATAGTTTTGGACTTTTTGGAAATGCTTTTTGGTAATTTTGGTCCATGGGTGAACTCATAGCTGTTTGAAGATGCTGGATTCCTGTAACCATTTGTTTTTGGATTTATTTAAGTGGGGAAGTATAACCACTTATGTGGATCTAAGTTATAGCGGGGATTTATTTAAGTTATAGCTCGGAAGTATAGTGTGTAATTGTAGGTTTACTAGTCCATGGATGAAGGCGTAGAGGGACTATAGCTATCGATAATTTGTTGACTTCATATTAATTTTCCCTTTGACTAAAAATATTTGCATAATCTCTATTGTTGGAACTAGAGAACTAAAAACATTGATTTGTATATAATAAAAAATACCATATATGTCATGATCTGATTGGATAAAAAATTGGAGGTCTTATTGCCAGCTTTGTTATTCCCAATGTTATATATGTTAGCATATCCAAAGTTTTTGATCATCTACGGTCTTTCGGAATTTTTACTATTTTTATTAAAATGTTTAGATATCCAAAGTTTTGAGCATCGAGAGTCAACTTTTTATTAGTTGACTTCATATTAGTAAAAAAAAAATTGCATAGTCTCTATTGTTCGAACTATTGTTACTATTATCACTATTTATTTTTTTACTTTTTTTATTTTATATTATTATAAAATATTACAATAATTATTTTGCGTATGTAACAAACCTGCCACAGTGCATTCTGTCTTAAATGTTTACATAGTGAGAGGCCCTTCGATGGTCCTGACAGACTTAAATGTTTACCTAACAGGCCTCAAAGCCTTAAATGTTTACTTAACAGGCCTGTTACAATACATTTTCCTCCGATTTTTTCTATAAAATGTTCTCTGCAGTGAATATGGGCAATATTTTTCTTCAGTGACATTAATGGTTCACTGGTTGATGCTTACTCATTGCTTGTTCACTGGTTTCTTGTTTGCATGTTGTTGTTGATCTTGTTTTCTTGTTGGTCTTGTTGCAATTTGCACGCTTGGGATTCTGCAACCTCGATTGGAACCGCGCTTTTTTCGTTCCCCATTGACGGGTGGGTTTCAGTGCCATGTTTATCTTCCTATTCGTTGTTTGTTGTTTTCTATTTCTAGTTTGCAAGAGAAAATTTTCAATATGAGATATGCCTGAGTCAAAATCCTTTTGCAGAGCATCTTTGTATGTGAGGAGAAAATATGGTTTCCTTTTTTATATGTCACTATGGCTGTGATGGAGGTGGATTCTGTGTCGAACATTGGCGTTCAAGAATGATATGAAGAAATCATTAAAGTCTTTCTTCTCTAGTCATAGTAGTCACATACAAATATGGTCTGCACGAAGATTTTGATCACTCCCAGTATTGAAAATTCTTACTTACAAACTGGGAAAAAAAAAAACAATGAATAGGGATGCAACCATGGCACTGAAACTTACCCGTGAATGGGGAATGACAGAAGCATAGTTCCAATTGTAGATGCAAAATTCCAATCGTGCAAAATGTAAATTTCTTATATGTTTACACAGTGGGAGGCCTTTGGATGGTCCTCACATCCTTAAATGTTTACCTGGCATGCCTCACAGCCTAAAATGTTTGCTTAACAAGTGTGTAACACTATATTTTCCTCTGATTTTTTTATACAATCTTGTCTACAGTGAATTTGGCCAATATTGGTCTTCACTGACATTCCTGGTTGATTGGTTGATGCTTTCTTATTGGTTTGCTAGATTTTTCTTATTGTTGTTTGATTCAAATTTGCAGAGTTGAGGTCCTACATCTATAGTTGGTCCTTTTCATACTTGTTCACTGGTTTTCTATTTGTTTCTTTCTCTTGTTTGCTTCAAATTTGCAAGGTAGGGGTCCTGCATCCGCAGTTGGAGCTGTTGTTGGAGTTTGCAGGCCAGGGGTTGCGCTTTTGTCCTTCCCCATTCACTAGTGGGTCTCATTGCCGCGATTGCACTCCTGCATTACTTAATAGGCCTGTTACAGTACAATTTTGTCCTTTTTTTTTTCCTCATACAATGTTGTCTACAGTGAATATGGGCAATATTGTTCTTCAGCTGCATCAATGGTTCATTGGTTAATGCTTGCTCGTTGCTTGTTCACTGGTTTCTTGTTTTCCTATTGTTTTTTCTCTTTTTGCCTGTTGCTCTTCTTGCAGTTTGCACGCTTGGGATTCTGCAACCACATTTGGAACTGTTATTTTGTCGTTCCCCATTGATGGGTGGGTTTCATTTCTATGTTTACCTTCGCATTCATTTGTTGTTTGTTATTTCCAGTTTGCAAGTGAAAAATTTGAATACTGGAGATGCCTGATTCTAAATCCTCTTGCAGAACATCTTTGTATGTGAGGAGAAAATTCAATTTCCTTTTTTATATGTCACTATGGCTGTGATGGAGCTGGGTTCTGTGTAGAACATTGGCATTTAGGAACAAGACAAAGACAACATTACAATCATGTTTCTTTGGTCATAGTAGTCACATACAAATATGTTATGCAAGAGGATTTTGATCACTCCCAGTGTTGAAAATTCTTGCTTGCAAACAGGAAAAAAGAAACAAACAACGAATAGGTATGGAGCCATGGCAGTGAAACTTACCTGTGAATGGGGAGTGACAAAAGTGTAGTTCCAATTACGGATGCAGAATGCCAACCGTGCAAACTGCAACTTTCTTAAATGTTTACACAATGGGAGGCGTTTGCACGGTCCTCTCAGTCTTAAATATTTACCTGACATGCCTCACATCCTGAAATGTTTTCTTAACAGGCGTGTTACAATATATTTTCCTCCGATATTTTTATACAATCTTATCTACAATGAATTTGGGCAATATTGTTCTGCACCGGCATTCCTTGTTTCTTTTGGTACTTGTTCACTAATTTTTTGTTTGTTTCTTTCTCTTGTTTGCTTCAACCTTGCAAGGTTGGGGTCCTACATCCACAATTGGACATGTTGTTCTAGTTTGCAGGACAGGGGTTGTGCTTCTTTCCTTTCCCATTCATCGGTGAGTCTCAGTTTCCTGGTTGCATTCCTGTTCATTTGTTGTTGTATGCTATTTCCAGTTTACAAGTAAGAATTTTCAATAGTGGGAATGCCTGGGCCAAAATCCTCTTGCAGAACATTTTCGTATGTGACTACTAGGACCAGAGAGACAGGAGTGCGATGTTGTCTTGGTTTTGTTCTTGAAGTTCATTGTTCGCCAGAGATCCCACCTTTGTTACAGTCATAGTGACATGGAAAAGGTTGACAAATATATGACAAGTGCATTCAGAAGAATACGCAAAGAACATGAAAGAAATCATATCGGTACTATGCCTCGACTGTAAGACTCGGTGAAGTATTTGAATCTTTTTTGTGCGATAAATCCTTGGCAGGAAAGATGAATTACCTGAGGGACTGTATAGAAGAGAAGGGGATGCCTGAGCTTGAGCTTGTAAGGTGATGGACCGCAAGGAAGAGGAGACTTCTATAATTATTTTTATATGTTGATTGGGATCATGAACATGGTGGGTATGTCAAGGAAAATAGTGAGCCGAGTAAATGTGACAACCATATGTATGCAAATTCATGAATTGCATAGACAAGTATTGTGCATATATGTAAATTTTCCTCTTGAATTATGAACAACAATATAATGTTTTTTGCATAAAATTGGGATTAATATGCTTGTTGTTAGAAATTATTGTAGGCATGTGCTAAATTCCAAGAGTTTGGGAAAGGACCAGACCAAGAAGAGGGACGACATTATTGAAGCAACTAAAATATGAAGGCATGGAAAGTGTTTCTAACATGTAAAGAACACCAAGGATAGTGTTCCTTTTGAGTGGGGGGGGGGGCATTACACCGCATTTCTAAACCCCTAATTACATGTAACTAATCATGATTGATGAATTTCCATTCCATGACATATAAACATATTAATTTTTATTTTGTTTGATTAAAAATTCTGACCAGCTAACTGATGGGTGAAGCCTTAAAAGTACTGACCATGATACTACTAGAGAAAAGAATGAGGGGAAATAGATAAGGGTTCATCATGCTAAGATGACCCAAGCCTCCATGTTGAAATATTTGATTTGGAAATAATCAATTATTTCCCTTTATCCTAATTTCAAGGAAAAATCATTTAATGAGGGAGGAACATTAGTTGGACAACCAACCACCCTCAATGAATGGAAGCATGGAAGACTTGGCTAGGACAACATAAAATATCAGCCAAAGGTACAACAAAGTACCAATTTTGCAGCCCCAGATTGACCCCATGAATTTTCTTTTGACAGAAGAAAGAGGATAGGTCAAGAACCTTCGAGGAGGAGTGCATGCAGAGGAGAATGTGCAGGTGAGTGCAAGAGAAGGATCAGATAAATTCAAGGGAGTTCAAGAAGAAGAGAGGGATACGAGAGAATCATCAGTAGACATTGTGGAGGCGCGAGGTGTAGAAGAAGTTGCAAGTGGTGTAAGGTGGTCTTGAGAAGGAGGTCATGTTGGTACGGTAGGAAACACATGTAGTGGAAAAAAACACATGTATGGAGAATAGGAAAACCCTAGAGTGTAGATTGGTGCACAAGGAAAGACCTGGAATTATGCCCAAGAAATGAATGGTCACACTGGCTCAGAGAAGACCTGAAGTCCTGACTAGAGAAAAAGAGGATTGTGGGCTTGATGCTCGTTAGAAAGAAACCTTCATTGGAAGGAGAGGTCGATGAGGGACAATGTAGTTGTGAAGGGACTCTCTTGTGTAGAGGAAATCCAACTGGGAAAGCATCCGATAAACCCCATGGAGGTCTTGAGATTAGTGGGAAAGAAGGGGAACTTATGCTTCTTCTAGTGGAGTGGAGGAGGGTAGCCTCCCCGATCCATTCCTTGACTTGATGAGTCAACAGTGAAATAAATCCCATGGTGGTATCATGGTATGGCATGAGGATGGCCTGCTATAGAAGTTACTGAGCAAGAAGAGCCTATGTTTGGGTGGAAAGGTGGACAACCACGGTCACTTGGTTATCTACATATTTTAAACAGACAAGTATCTAATATACTCTGTGTATCTGAATTGACACTCATCATTGGATGTTTATAATTGTTCTGTAAATGTGCATGAATGATTAATAGTATTGATGCTTGTTTCATTGGAAACTACTTGGACTTGAATAATTGTAGAATTATATGAATGGTGCATGTTGCACACAACTAAACATAAGAAATTGTAATTTGTTTTTAAGGTCAAAATACTCCATGTTTATGTAATGGATATAACTACATGATTTCATCTAGAA
>JASDQU010380450.1:0-11210 GCA_032191745.1 Picea mariana | reverse complement strand
AGTTGTTGGGAAGTATGAACTACCTCACCACTACAAGGCCAGACATTGCATACTCAGTTATCATCCTTAGTCAGTTCATGGCTAAGCCTTCAGAGAGTCACTGGAAATCTATGAAGAAAGTTCTTCGATATCTGGAAGGAACTGTTAATTTTGGTTTTATGTATACTAATGATTGTGATGTTGAGTTCAAAAGTTACTCTGATTCAAATTGGGCCAAAAATCCTGATGATAGGAAATCAACTTCAGGATATGCATTATGTTATCTCTCCAAGAAACTCTTTGAGGTTGTAAGTCAAAGATGCTTGGTAACTTAAAGTAAAACTGTTTTTGTGTTTATGTATGTGTGGATCAATGGGATAACTCAACATTAATGGATTTACATTAGGATAATCAACAGTATACAATCAAATATGAAAGTTCTTTTAAAGATTAATGATTAGACAAATAGCTTTGACTGTGGGTGAAGAAATCAATGCTTATAAACCAGATGCACCATGATGGGTTTAATAAACAATAAAAATAACTATTAATCAAGATATGAACTAACTAATGAGATGACAATCATTAGCAGTTAAGACAACTTGAATAAGAGTACAGAAAAGAAGGTAATGGATGAAGGTCTGACATCACAAGTGAAAGAAGACTGTGATTGTATATATATCTGAAAAATTGTACAATAGCATAAGGTCCCTGTATCCAAAATCGAACCCTTAGTCTATAAAATTGATAGGATTTATATCATTTACAAGAAGTTTCATATCCTCAAAAAATGGATCTGATAACCTCTTCGCCTATCTCAAATTCGAATTTATGAGGTGGTTGGAAAAGACATAAATTTATGGAAAATGTTGCTCAAATATTTACCCATATATCTCAAACCAAAACCGTTGTGTACAAACTGGAAGAGGATTTTGTATATTGGCTTGTTTTGAGAAAAAACCTCTCTTAGTTCTTTTAGATTCGTTTTAATTTGCCCAGGATCTTCATTTCAAAAACATGTGTCAAACAGGGAAATTCTAAGATCCGAACATTAGGGCTCAGAGATGAATTCGATTCTCTCAATATATGACACCTACAGGAACAATGAGAGAGTTTATTGTTATTTGACATGTTATAAACAAAAACCTTTTCCCATTTCTCAAAAAGATTCTCAAGTCGCTCAGTATCATCATTTGAAAATGATGACTCAACACAGTAAAAACTAAATTTTTTGCACTTTCGGTGGCTAAGCGAGCCCTGAATTTCGCATTTAAGCCATCAAAAGCTAAGACTTTCAGTGGCTTAGAAGCCCTTTTGGAAAGGCTCTTAGCCATCGAAACTTGAGTTTTGAATTTTTTGAAGGGAAAACCAAATCAAATGTTTTTCAAACTTTATTACAAACCTAAGGCTCTCAAAAATGAACCTTAAAAAATTTAGAAATGTGTTTTTCAATGACTTCCTATCACCTAAAATAAACAAATTTGACTGTGTTATTTGAGGAGATAACATATGTCTCCTTCTGGGGATGAAAGCCTCCCTACGAGGTTTCAACAACCTTAGCTCCAATGCCTTTCTTGTTGGGCTATGGAGTCATTTAGCCTGTGCAACTGATTTTCTGCAAACTCGTAACTTGCCTGTAGCCTTTACCACTGGGCTATGGAGCCATTTGGCCTTTATAACTGATCCCTTGCAAACCTATATCCTACATGTAGCCCATCTGTAGCCTTTACAAAAGATATCTAGATACTGGAAAACTGGATCAAATTTACTTAAAATATAAATTCAAAACTAGATTCACAAAAATAGGAAAAGATCCTATTTAAGGGGTCAAACCCTTATCTTGAAAGTATTCATAGTCTTCGACAGCTGTAGTGATCTTTAGATGCTGATGGATGAGGTCAAAAATGCCACCCTAGAAAATGAGTCATCTTTTGCCAAAAATAGATAAGAAGTTTTATCTTCCTCACGCTGCTGACACCTCCAAAACCGAAACACAGCAATAAAATTGATGCTCTAAATTATGGTCATCACTTAGGAACCTTTCTCGTGCCAAATGGAACAACAACACTTGGATGTGTGAAAAAAGAGTGGCTTTATTCCCTTCTCTGCACTTTCGGTGGCTAAAGAGCCATAAATATTAACATGTAAGCTACCGAAAGTTCTGCTTTCGGTGGCTAAAACAAATTGTGAAAGCCTGCCTAAGCCACCGAAAGCTTTGTTTTGAAATTGGCTTTGAAAATTGCAAAAATGTATTTCCTTCCATATTATGATCTTCAATTATGCTCCTTTGAGGCTTCAGCAGCCTCAATACAGTCTGGTTTATCAACAGAGTTGATATCTGCCCCTGGATTATCAACAAGATAAGTGGTTGCTTCTACTAGGGTTTACAGAGCAATATGTACCTTAGGTCTTGGAGGCATCATTTTGATTCTTAGTAGTCCGATCTTCCTGCACAACCTAGAATCAACTTTTGGTTCCTTTTCTCCAGCTTAGCATATTTTTTAGTAAGCCTTTGGTGAGAATCATACAACTCAATATCTCTTTCTGTCAAAGTTTGATTACTAGTCTTAACTTCTCTATCAAGGAGTTCAAGATCATAAAATTGTCTTAGAAGTTGATTGATTTTTGACAATCGGGGCTTGTTGGTTGATGCCTCATCCTCTTGCAGCTCCTGCTCTTCTTTAGGTGTAGGTGAAGGAAAATCTACATACTCTATTATCTGTTTTCTAGCTGGGACTACTCCTTGAAGATCTGGCTCTACTACAGTTTCCTCATGCTCTGCTGCAACCTGCTGTAACCATTTCCAAAAATTGTACCACCAAGCTTCAGATATCCACTTGTCAAGTCATATCCATTTATAATGTTCCATATGGGTTAGTAAGATGTCTGGGAGGCAAAATATACATTGAAAAATCCATGCATTGGATGAATAGGTGGGGGTGTCACTTGACTAGAACTAACACTACTATTATAACTTGTTTGAGCTCCACCTTGACTAAGCACCTCCAAAATAAAAACATAACCTTGATAATGATGACTTTAATTATTATCTATCATTTGGAACTGTCCTCATGGCATTCAGATCAAGGGAACTCAAATCTGTGCAAAAATAGTAGCATTCTTCCCTGTTATGTGCTTCCGGTGGCTAGGAGAGCCAAAATTCTAACCTGTAAGCCACCGAAAGCTCTATTTTCAGTGGCTAAGGACAGTTTTGCCAACTGAAATAGACAATGAAAAAGAAGGCTTTCAAAATTGTTGAGATGCATTTCTTTCTGCCTCACCATTGTTGGATAACATCAGGCTTATATGTTTTCATATTAGGAATTTCATACATTATCAGACCTCTAATTCAATCAACAAATTTATATGTAGTAAAAAAATTCCATTTTCATTGAGTTGATCAGATGTTATGTGTGTTAACACTCCAACTACAACCAAAAGAACAATCAATCCTGGATTGAATCCCTTGCCAATGGCTTGAATAAGTATTTTATCCTAGCTAACAAATGAAAATAAGTTTGTCTGAGAAGAGAAATACTCTTTTGCATATTCTTTGATTGAACTTCGCATTCCCCTTTCTCTTCTTTCTGGCCATGATACCTGGAAAATATGCTCGGTGTTTTAGTTAATTCAACACTTTGCTTCTGTAGAGTCTGGCAGCTACCTTCAAGTTCTTCATGCCTGCATAAAATGCTCATTATTTTTGTTTGAAAATTTTGATCAAAAACCCCAAAACAATCATGATTCCACCGTTAAGAAAAAGAGCCTATAGATACCATTGGACTTCCATGCTCGTGGAACCATCCTCTTAAGAATTTCAAGAGTATGATCTACAACTTGTTGTGGGGTTGCTTTCTCCTTGTTCTTAGCATCGGGAGTCAACATACTGGGTTTTAACAAAATTCCCTTGAACAACATAGTGTTCTCTGACAAGTAGAATAAAACCTCAGTGCAGACTTTCTCTACCACTTCAAAGCTTTTATCAATGAAATGGTCTCCATCCAGTAGAATCTTTGGTTCCACAATGGGCACAAGGCCATTGTCCCAAGAAAGGGAAGCATAACATGCAAGTCCCCAGGAAGTTTTTCTTATTTAAGAAAACTGAAATCAATCTATCTGCTCATATGAAGAGATTATTCAGCTGCCTACTCCTACTTTTAACCAATAAAAACATGCTCATCATTTTTGTTCCTTGATCGGCAAGGAAAAAGGCTCATCAAAATCAGATTCGTAGTTGTCATATATTGGTTAGCTGCTTCTTAAATCCACATCATTTGATGTAAGGATCTGCTCTACTCCATATGCATACTTATAAAAAATAAGTGAACAAAAATGTCCTAAATCTTGCAAATAAAGACAGGAAATCTTTAGATCCTTCTCTCCAATCATAGGTGAAAACATATCGTAAGAAACCTTTTGAAAAACTACAGAAAAAACTTCTTCTCTAACTATTTCTTCATGTAAATCAAAGGCAGCAGGTGCAACAAAGATAAGATCTGATGCATTTACAGCTACGCAATTCTTATTTGTATCATGAAGATATTCCTTAAGAACATAATTTTCATCTTGACAAATAGAAGAAGAGACTACTTCCTGCTGAACTTGCTTCTCGAATTCATCATAACAATTTTCAAAGAGACTTTCAGCATAATGAAAACTTGCCAATGAGTGAATTCTTGAAGGTGGAAATCATAATGAAAACTTGCCAATGAGTGAATTCTTGAAGCTGGAAGGGATCTCCACCAATCAAGGGCAATCCCCTCTAATGAATACCTGAAAAGATTAATTTGAACGTCCTCATGTACAATTCCAAGCCGATGAATAAAATCATGATAATCCAGCAAGTGTTCATCTTGCACTTCCAATTCTTCTCCTCGTAATATGGGAATACTATGTTTGCATTTGTCTCTACTAGCTACTGGATGAGGGTAACCATAAATACTTGAGAAATTGCAAAATGCATACCTCTTGTTCATTTCATACCAGTGAAGTCACCAACAAATTTCTGAACAATGGAGTCGCCACTAAATTCGTCCTTCATGGAGTCACTAGATAGATAATTACAACCAAGAAAATGTTCAGGCTTTGTCTATCATCGAAGTTGGATCTATGCCATCTCCCAAGGAAGCTAAGCTTCAATCTCCTCTCCCCAACAACGATGGCAATTTGTTATCTCTCCAAGAAACTCTTTGAGGTTGTAAGTCAAAGATGCTTGGTAACTTAAAGTAAAACTATTTTTGTGTTTATGTATGTGTGGATCAATGGGATAACTCAACCTTAATGGATTGACATTAGGATAATCAACAATATACAATCAAATATGACAATGCTTTCAAAGATTAATGATCAGACAAATAGCTTTGATTGTGGGTGAAGAAATCAATGCTTATAAACTAGATACATAATGATGGGTTTAATAAACAATACAAATAACTCTTAATCAAGCTATGAACTGACTAATGAGATGGTAGTCATTATCAGTTAATACAAATTGAATAAGAGTACAGAAAAGAAGGTAATGGATGAAGGTATGACATCAAAAGTGAAAGAAGAATGTGATTGTATATATATCTGAAAAATTGTACAATAGCATAAGGTCCATGTATCCAAAATAGAACCCTTAGTCTATAAAATTCTAGCCTTTACAATAAGTTTCAAATCCTCAAAAGATGGATCTGATAACCTCTTCTCCTATCTCAAATTCAAATTTGTGAGGTGGCTGGAAAAGATAGAAATTTCTGGAAATATGCTGCTCAACTATTTACCCATATCTCTCAAACCAAACCGTTGTGTACAAACTGGAAGAGGATTGTGTAGATTGGTTTGTTTTGAGAAAAAAAATCTCTCATTTATTTGATATTTGTTTTCATTTTCTCGGTATCTGCATTTCAAAAACATGTGTCAAACAGGGAAATTCTGAGATCCGAAAATTAGGGCTCGGAGATGAATTTGATTCTCCAAATATATGAAACCTGTAGGAAAAATGAGAGAGGTTATTTTTCTTTGACATGTTAGCAACAAAAACCTCCTCCCGTTCTCAAAAATATTCCCCAGTCGCTCAGAATCATCATTTTAAAATGATGACTCAGCACGGTAAAAATAAACTTTTCTGCACTTTTGGTGGCTAAGAGAGCCCCAAATTTCGCATTTAAGTCACTGAAAACTAAGACTTTTGGTGGCTTATAAGTCCTTTTGGAAAGTCTCTTAGCCAACTAAACTTGATTTTTTACTTTTTTGAAGGGAAAACCAAATCAAATGTTTTTCAAACTTTATTACAAACCTAAGGCTCTCAAAAATGAACCTTAAAAAATTTAGAAATGTATTTTTCAATGACTTCCTATCACCTAAAATAAACAAATTTGACTGTGTTATTTGAGGAGATAACACATTCAACATAGGTACAGGGGTTGTGTCATGGAGAAATAAGAAACAACCAACTGTTTCTTTATCTTCAACATAAGTTGAGTACAAATCTCTATGCAATGCTACTTGTGAATTTGTTTGGTTAAGGAGAATTCTTGAAGATATTGGCAATAAACAAATGAGGCCAACTATTCTCAAATGTGACAATCAAAGTTCTATTAAATTGGCACACAACCCAATTTATCATGAGAGAACCAAACATATTGAAATTCAACATCATTTAGTGAGAGAGAAGATCGAATCAAATGAAATTGGTTTGATATTATATAATACCAATGATAATGTGGATGATATATTTACCAATACTCTTGGTAAACTCAAGTTTGAAATGTTTAGAAGAAAGTTAGGTGTCATAGAAAATTTGTTTCTCCATTAAAGGGGGATGTTAGAATAATGAAGAAACATCTAGAAAACTATTAAAATAGAATATTGTTGTGAGTTTGTTTTATTGGTAAGTAGATTAAGGTTGAAGGTGGTTTGAGATCCACTTAGATATGAGTAATATATTCCTCTATAAATCTAATTGATTTCCCTTATCAATGCAAGTAGTGTGAGATCTGTCTCACTTGTGTGCATTCCTCCTTTTCATTTTTGATAAATCAACAACTGAAAGATGAAAAAACAAAAAAAATGTGACAAATATAACTATTCCAGACTCAAATGAATGAGTAATGTGATAAGATTGGTCAAGTTAAGATTAAATAGATTTATTAGATTTGACCATAATCTTAAAAGTAAATTACATAAATATGTGTGGTTGCTTATGTTGAATATTCCAAATTTTCAAGATATAATATGGATAAGATGATTAAGCATGTAAAATTAAGTTAATGTGCATGACACGATTTACGTGGTTGTGAAAGAAAGGTAGTGTTATAGCTTCATATAAAAACATGATGGATTAATCTTTAAATCAGACAAACGATCAAACAGAAAAAAATGTAAACGTGTCATAGGGTGATTTAAGGGGATGAGCCACCAAAACCATGTGCCCCAAATGTCCTAGTTGTTAATGGCGGGTACATACTATTGCACACTTAATAGTGTCATTTATAAAAGTTAAAATTCATGAAATGGACAAAAGAAGAGATTAGATGATTATACAAGAGAGATTACAATATAAAATTCATCAGCTAATCCACCCACTCGTGTCGATCATAGCAGCAACCACCTGCTAGAAGAATACCAGTCTTCTCGAATTCAAGAGAGATGTTGGAATAACTTGAATCTGATTTTCTGGACGACTTCTAGGTAAAGAATTCTACCTCAATGTCAATTATTTAGCCTCATGCGACCATGTATAAAATCAGAATGTTAATTAAAGAATTCTAAGTCAATGTCAATTTTTTTTAAGCCTCATACGAGTCGTGACGATGTCAAATTTTATGACTTGGAATTCATGAGATCAATCCTTCCTGTTGTTGCATATGTATTTACTATATGATATTGGTATATATACATGTACAATGCTATTATAAGAGATACATGATCAACACATTGGGATTTGCTTTGAAAATAAGTGAAATTTGTAACATCCCCAACCACCAATAGGCCGGGCCATGCCACTACTCAGACACTTTACTTAGCTTTGAAACCATTTTGTAACGTCCCCGACCATCCATGTCGGGCTACGCTACGCCAAAGAACACATCTGTTCTCTGTGCGGAACATACTGTAACATACTCAGCATCCAAACTTTGTTATGTCACATACAATTTTCTATTTGCATGCTATTAAAACATATCCACGCACAAAACTCTTGCGGAATCTTATAGATAAAATGTGAACAGACAAATCTGTTATGTAAATGCACAGATTCACACTGAAATAGCAGTAAACATATGCATGCACCATATACAGGCAATACCCATCAAAATAAACACAGTTATAATCGCACATATGATAACCCATAAAAATATGCACATAAATAACAATGCAGCATGTAAATTTATCACACAATTGACACTTATCTTGGTAAGAATGTCACCAACTGCATGCAGACCTTCCATGAACCTCCTAGCCTTAGACCAAATTGTTCATCACTCTCAACAGTGAGTCACCCCTGAGCTGGGAGTAAACTCCACTTAGGTAAAAGGGTTCCTAACCAGACTAATGGCTCATGGAAAATAGGAAAGGCTCCAACATAGGTGCCTACTCAAACTAACAGCCTACATTCCCTCATTCCCCACATGCCTATCCCACCCAGGAAGTGTTCCCCTTCAATTCTCAACAGTCCTTCAGGTGCCCGACTTCCTTTTCTGGCTTCAACAACAGGTCGAACAGGAAGTCATAGAGCACCGTAGCTACAGTTTAGCACCTTTAGGAAATCAATTCCCAACAATTCTCTCACCTAGAGAATTCCTCATGGGCTTGAAAACCCACCTCTTCAATATCCCACGGGCTTGACAACCTTCTTCTTCATTCCCACTCCCCAGCTAACCAGCTACACCGAAAAAAATGGCTATGGATACAGGTTCAGATACAATGAAATGAATGTTTGAGGATAATTGACTGCGTGAGTGAAAATAGTCATGGAATCATGGCTGAATGATGGAAGGAATGATGGTAAGAATGATGGGGAGGGTGTGAAAATGAACTAAGTCCCAACAATATGTATGCATGTCCCCAACTTGACACTTGTCATGTTGGGAGCTACTTTGGCCCACTNTATCCATATTTTATGATTTAAGAAATATTAATATAATATTCCTTTTTGGCTCAAGCTCCCTAGCGTAGCCCCTTTCCTTAACTTAGCCCCTCCCTTTCCCTAACTAGTGTAGTTTAGTCCCCCATCTCTTTTATCGTGGTCGGTCTGTGCACAATGATGTATTTTATATTAAATATGAGACATGTACAAAAACAGGCACACTGGCCTTTAACATCTAGGATCTCTGGCCGAATAAAAAAATAAGCATCCTAGCTTATAATAACTGGCTCACCAGCTTATAAAACATATCATATACACAAAGGCTCCCTAGCCTCAACATTGCACACACTTAAGATGTTGCGCGCAGTATCCTGGAATGTGCTCATTTCACCATTTTTACTGCGCAGTACTTGTGCGCACTATGCCATGAAAGGTGCATGCAAAATTATATTAAAACATCTCACCATCTTAAGTACATTATTACATTTACAATTGGTTCAGCCTGGGGATATTACAATTAAACAAACATCTTTCATAAAACTGCATAATCTAAGTTGTTTATCTACCCTCTGACAACTTGAGGACTTTAAAATTCACCAATATATGATAATCCTAGTTCCCGACTATTAGTATCATGAAATATGAGGATGCTCCCATCCTGTTTTGACAACTTTAAACAACAACAACACTCTTCTCTAAGTAAGAATAGTAGATCCAGCGCAAAATCAAAGATTATTTACTTGTTAAGGTAGATCTATTTCAACTTTGGTAATACCATGTCAGGTATGGAGATCAAATTTATAGGAAGTTTCACTTTTAACTCATGAACACTTGAGTTAGTTATGAAAACTACAATCTATGTTTTCATTAACAAATCATTATTGCAAAAAACTCAATAAATAAATATGATCATCAAGTCTCTAGGAGTTTTCACTTTTAACTCATGACCACTTGAGCTAACTTAAACTAACCATGAAAACTACAATCTCTATTTTCATTAACAAGTCATTATTGAAAAAACTCAATAAATATGATCATCTCATAAATCTCCCTCTAAATTTAATTTTAGATATTTCCATAATAAGAACTATGCCAAATCTAGAAGTGTTGTGACAAGATATAGTTAAAAATATGAAGTCTCCTAAATACAAAGAAATAATAATTGCAAAATAAATAGAATGAGATAATAATTACTAAATATATAAAGTGAAAAAACATTGAATTAGGTGGTGATAAATACTAGGGATTACAAAGATTTATTCCTATTATAATTCTATAAGTTCATATTTGTGGGTTTAAAACCAATGTAAATCCATTTTAATTCAGGATATAGCATGCATGGATTTACAATGATTTTCAATACACACACTATGTCAATTCCATGTTGAACAAGGAAGAAATTACACATTTCCTTCATATTGAACATCAAACCATTAAAATGTTTTAATTATAAGATTTTTTTTACATTTAATTGCTTTATAATTATAGTTGATATTGAAATATTTTAATTAAGGTAGATATTTAATTTTTTTTAATGATCAATATTGAAATAATTATTTTTTTTAATGTATCATGTTAAGTCCATGTTGAATACAAAGAAAATTACCAATCCTTGAGAATGTCATTGTTCTCTAAAAGAGATGGATTTATATGGTTTATAGTTAATGCAATCTTGTTATTTAATACAAGTTTTATTTAAATTGATAATTACTTTTTATACTTTTGTATGCATATGTGAGAGATTTGAAGCCAATTCTTTTTTTATTTTTTATATGAATAGTGTTCTCGTCAATGCATTACAAAAAAAGGAATACGAAAATAAGAATTGATTTTTGGTCTCCTTCCTTTAATATTTTTTGTTGGTTGATTTTAGTTTGAGTCTATTTTACCTTGATTCTCAAATTATGCCTCCTCTTTCACGAGTCACTTAATTTGTCTTCGAATTTTTATATCAGTGCGATCATCAAATTGGGTGCAAATAGGGACACATATTTTTTCTCTAGATCCAAAAATTGACCCCTATTTCTAAATAGTGGCCCTATTTACTTAACTTTGAATTCGATTTTTATTTTGAAGTTCAATTTCATTTTTTCTATCTTCTTCCTGATCCTTTCTTTCTTGAGTTCAAATTTGATTTTTATTTAGTCTTTTATTTCCTACA
>JASDQU010380449.1:0-11210 GCA_032191745.1 Picea mariana | reverse complement strand
TGTGAGAGAAAGAAGAGGAAGTTACAACGGGTTTTGCTGTAGTTTGTATCCCTTCATTTGCTGGATAATAATAAAGGAAGGACCTGGCAATTTCTCTGGTGGAAGTAGCCCACACTGGGTGAACCACGTAAATCTGTGTCTCTCTTGTATTGTGTGTCTTCTGTGTTTTGTTTCTGCATTTGTTTTATTTTATTGCTCCGCGGTCCTGTTTTTTCTAACATAAAATTCCCTGATGGTTTTGACACCGATATGTCGTATCAATTAAGGGAAAGAAACTCCACCACCCTGGACGACATGCAGAAAAGTGCAATAAGTGTGGAGGCCAACCTGTTGGCAAAAAGGGCATGACAGAGGACAGAGAGGAGAGATGCAATCAAAGAGGAACCTTCCACATAAACTTCTGATTCCAAATTGGATTCCTTGTCCAGAGCAATGGAAAGAATGATGGAGAGACTTACTGTATCCGAAAGAAACCCTCCTAGAGAAAACCCACCAGCTCCTCAAATCCGGAATTCTAACTTCAGAAGAAACCCTCCTCAAATCAGGCAGAGAGATCCTAAGGATCAAAGGGAACAGAGAGGTCCTGATCAACAGATCAGACCTCTCCTACAAGAAAAGTATGCCAATGAAGGAGAAGAAGTAATTGAAGAATTGGAGGATACTCACATAAACCTCATGGGCATTCACGATAACGAAGCTATTTTTTTTACCCAGGAAGAGCAAGAACTTTTTCTTCTCTCTCAAACAAAGGTAAGTGAAGAAGCTGAAGACGTCGAATAGCAGGCATTTGAAAATGTTATTTTGGAGGTACACTGGCAGTACAATCTATGAAGTAAAAATACAGACAGAAGTTCTCCAAAAAAGGTGACCGAAACGAAGAAGATAGTCGAAACCAAAAAATCCCCTGAGCCTTCTACCGAGAAAATCCCTGATAAAGGTAATGTTGAAGTTCCAGCAAAAAGAAACCTTACTATTCTGAAAAGATCATCGCAGACTGATATTTCATCAACTAACCCACCAAATAATTCTGGCCAGAAGAGTGTGGTGGACAAATCGAAATTGTTGAGCCAAAGCAGAGCACCTACACCTTTCAGCCTCGAGGGGAATTAGCCAAAGTAAAAATTCTCATTCCCCTTTCCAAGTTGATGAGAAAAGACGCTTACCATTCACAAGTGATCAAAGCACTGAGCATTGAACCTGATATAGGCATGAAGTCCTTAACCGTTGGATCAGCGAATCATTCAGATACTGTAAACCTTACAGATGATCAACCTAAAATCCTGTTCGGACCTGAGGTGGATGGTCAGACCGATAATAGTGTTGTCGCTCCTTTTTACATTAGTCTTAATATACACGACCTGATTCTGCATAATGTTATGTTAGATTCGGGTGCTTCTCATAATCTGATGCCTAAAGCAATGATGGAAAAACTGGGGCTTGAGGTTACCCGACCTTACAAGGACTTACACTCTTTTGACTCCAGTAAAGTTAGATGTATCGGTTTGATCAAGGATCTCTGTATCACCCTGGTTCAGATTCCCGCAAAAAACATGGTCATGGATGTTGTGGTTGTGGACATTCCCCCAAAATATGGTATGTTGTTGTCCTGGTCTTGGGGGGCCAAGTTGAGAGGTACTTTGTAGTTAGATATGTCATATGCCACTGTCCCATTTTTTGGGAAACAGAGAAGACTATATAGAGAAACGCTGATGAAATACATGGTTAGCAGCCAAGAAAATCCACATAACTATCCTCTGTACTCTGCCCATTCTGACCTGGATTCCTTTATCCTATATAACGATGGTGATATGGGACAACAAATCACTCAGCTGGAAGAAGATACATCTGGTCTAGACAAAGGCCAAGAAATCACCGAGGCAGAAAGAAAGAAAAATGTGATAACTGAAGAATTGCCAGTGGATTTTTGGAGCATGGACTTTGATGGGTCTGTAAGAAAAGAAGGAGATGGAGCAGGAATTTGGTTTCACAATCACAGATCTAGGTATTCGAAAAACCATTCTTACAAATTAAATTTTCAATGCACTAACAATATTACCGCGTATGAAGCCTTGATGCTCGGTCTGAAACTTCTAAAGAAAGTTGGTGTCAAACAAATTATGGTAAGAGGTGATTCTGAGTTAATAATCAAGCAAATTAAAGGTGAGTATGCAGCAAAACACCCCTGTCTTAGATCTTATAGGAATGTTGTTATGGACGCCCTTAAATGTTTCACTGAAGTTGATTTGCAGGTAATGCCTAGGGGACAGAATATTTTGGCAGACGGGTTAGCTATGTCAGCAGCCACATGCAAGATACCTTTTCATTCCACTTGCCCCTACATGGTGGAGGTGAAGTGTAGACCAACTGTTCCAGACAACATCAAATACTGGCAGGTATTTGGTAATGATGATCAAATTGAAGATTTTCTGCAATGTAAAAATGATTTTGAGTGTACAAACATAGACTTAGAAAATGAAGATGAGAATGTAAAAAGACCTGATTTTGGAAATGACAGTGTAAATAAAATAGATTCAGGAGAGTTAGGTGAGGATGAGATAGAAGCAGATGTTTTGCATTTAAAAAGTAATGTTTTACCTAGGGGTTTAGTTCCTTTAGAAGACCTATTTGATTTTAATGATGTAGCTAAAAAACCAAAAATTGAAGCCAGTGGTCAAGAAGTAGAATATTGTAATATAGGGACAGAAGAGAAACCCAAGATGGTGAAACTTTCCAAATCATTACCCCCTGAGTAGAAACTCAAATACATTGAAATTTTCAAGGAATATTCAGACGTATTTGCCTAGGGTTACGAGGACTTGAAAGCTTATGACACCAGCATCATACAACATAGGATTCCAATAAAAGAAGATCAAAAACCTTTCAGACAAAAACTTAGGAGAATCAATCCCAAGCTACTTCCCCTAATAGAAAAAGAAATCAAAAAAATGTACAATGCTAAAATCATAGTCCCGTTACATTTTTCCAAATGGGTTTCAAATTTGGTCCCAACACGAAAGAAATACGGAGAAATCAAGCTTTGCATCGATTTCTGAAATTTGAATAAGGTCTCTCTGAAGGAAATTTACCCATTGCCAAAAATGGACCACATATTACAAAGGGTAGTCGGATCCAGTCGAATCTCTTTACTGGATGGGTTCTCGGGTTATAATCAGGTCCTCGTTCACCCAGATGACCAAGAGAAAACCTCTTTCACAACACCATGGGGTACTTTCATGTATGTGAAAATGCCTTTCAGGTTGATGAATGCTGGGGCCACTTTCCAGAGAGCGATGGATATCGCTTTCGTGGAAGAACTTGGCAAATTTATTGTCATCTATATGGACGACGTAACTGTGTTTTCCCAATCTGATGACGAGCACTTGCGACATCTCAGACGAGTTTTTGAGAAATGCCGGAAATTTAGCATTTCTTTGAATCCTAAGAAGAGCCTTTTCAGATTAGAGGGAGGTAAACTGCTAGGGCACATAATCTCTAAGGATGGAATTAAAATATACCCCAGTAAAATTGAGGCCATTCAGAAATTAGAACACCCAAGAAACATCAAAGAGTTACAGTCTTTTATCGGAAAAATAAACTTTCTGCGAAGATTCATACCCAACCCGGCTGAGCTTCTCAGGAACATCACAAACATGTTAAAAAAGGACACAAAAATAAAATGGGTCACCGAATCTAGGCAGTCTTTTGAACAAGTCAAACACGCACTCACGCAGGCCCCAGTCTTGATCAGTCCTGACTTCACCAAAGATTTCTATCTTTTTTCTTTCGCCTCTGAACATACCATTGCAGCAGTATTACTACAGAAAAACAATGAAGGGTATGAACAGCCCATAGCCTTTTTCAATAAAGCTTTAAGAGATGCTTCTTTGAATTATAAAATAATGGAGAAACAAGCTTTTGCCTTGGTGAAAGCCATAAAATATTTTAGAGTATACATTCTCCATTCCCACACCATTGCATATGTTCCGAATGCGGTAGTAAAAGACATTTTAACCCAGGACAATCTGGACGGCCGAAGAGGAAAGTGGATTGCTATCATTCTAGAGTATGACATAGAGATTAAGCCTACTAAAATGATTAAAGGTCAAGGTCTAGCAAAGTTAATGGCTAAATCAAATTTCCATGCTCTTAACATTAATTTCTTAGCTGCAGTAGATGAACAGGGTGAGCAGGCGACTCCAAGCGTGAGAGAGGTATTTCTCAACTCTCCATGGTACGCAGACCTGATATTTGTCTTGCATAATTTACAAGCTCCCCCTGGCATGACCAAAACTAAAGCTAGGTTTTTGAAATTGAAAGCATTAAAATTTTGCATTCTAGAAGGCAATCTGTATTGGAAAGATCTTGGATGTATTTTGTTAAATTGTTTATTGAAGGATGAAGCTGACAAAGTACTGCAGGATTTTCATGCAAGAGACTGTGGTGGCCATCTGAGTTGGAAGACCACAACCAACAAAATCCTCAGAGCTGGATTCTATTGGCCAACTCTATTCACTGATGTGCATCATAAAGTGACTTCATTTCATCAATGTCAATTGTTCGAAGGCAAAAGGAAACTTCTTCCTCTACCCCTGAAACCAATCTCCGTTGAGGCCCCTTTCTAGCAATGGGGATTAGACTTCATCGAAGAAAGACATCCTCCCTCTTCGGGCCAGCACAGGTGGATTCTTACTGCCACGGATTATTTTACAAAATGGATCGAAGCAGTACCAAGCAGGCAAGCTATTGATTCTGTCATTATCAAATTTATTGAAAATAATATCTTGTCCCGTTTTGGATGTCCTGGAAATATTATAACTGACAATGCAGCTGCTTTTCGATGTAAGAAACTCATAGATTTCTACAACCAGTATCATATTGGTTTGGGACATTCCACAGCTTACTACTCTTAGGGAAATGGGCTGGAGGAATCATCAAATAAAACCATGGTAAACATTATCAAGAAAACAAAAAGTCATGGCATAACAAGTTGGTTTTCGTGCTATGGGCTGACAGACTGACCACCAAAAGATCAATTGGTATGTCACCATATCAGCTGGTCTATGGCACAGAAGCAGTTTTTCCCACTTCCTTAGGAGTTCCTGTCATGAAATTGATGCAAGACATGCAAGTCGAGCCGAATGACTCCTAAAGAAGGATCAACCAGATGATCCATTTGCAGCAGTCCAGGGAAGAAGTATACAACAAGACTCATGTAGTCCAAGAAAGCATTAAGAAGATTTTTGACAAAAGAACCAAGGAGGATGATTTCAAGCTAGGAGATTTGGTGCTGAGATGGGATTCCCGAAATGAAGACAAGGGAAAGCATGAAAAATTCGATAGTCTGTGGAAGGGACCATACATGATTCAATATTTCAGAGGGAATAACGCCTTCTTGCTCAGCAATAGTGATGGCACAGATCTTCCAGGAGGACTTGTAAATGGCAGAATGTTGAAGCATTATTCATCGCCTCACTAGGGACCTGAAGTCACGCTTTCCATTGTACAAACCATTTTCATTTTGCTTGCGAATTTCTGAAGTGAATAACTTTGGTCAGATGGTTGAATCCCAGAGAGAAGGCCCTAAGCCACTGACCATTTTCTTCCAATTTTTTGAAATAAAACCAATCAAGAAACAAAGGCGACTATGGAGAAAGTTTCAGAACATTAGGAATCAGGATTCTTGGCACTTCAAAAGGAGAGTACCATCCCCAGGTGGAGCTGTTGTTATAACCCTATAATTTATATGATCAACTCGTGACTGAAATGTTATCTCTTTAGTGTTTTTGTTTGTCAAATGATTTTTCATTCTGCAAATAATTTGAGAAAAGAAAAAGAATAAAAGAGGGCATAAAAGAATTTAAATCAGAGCCCCATGCAATAACAGTGACTTGGTCCATACCTTTCAAGCATGGCCAAGTTCTTTTAAATTGATGTTGATAGGAATAGTGAATAAGCTTGGCTAAACTGTTTAATCTTAGCCAAGTGATCTAGGTTAGTTGGTGAATAAATCTGGCCAGACTGCCTAATCTTGGTCAGATAGCCCCAGGATAGAGTAAGTTCTTAGCCCAACAGTTTAATCTGGGCTAATTGTCATAGGATGTTAGGTTAGAACATAGGGTAGTTTTCTTTATTTCAATAAAACCAGCTCGATGATCAATGTTGGACCATGTCTTGGATACTTAAAAAGTTGTTTGTCTAACCCCTTGGTGATATAAACATATGAAAACTTGGGAAAAACCCACAATATGCACTTATCCTAAGTTTCTCTGGGCGCATATGCTTTCGTGCTCACATTTATGCACCGCTCATGTATCAACGGCTCAGATGATCGCGCCTAGATCTACNATTTGGACGGCCCAAGTTTCGGTGCTTAGATCTACGGTCTATATTAGATTCTGGACCCCCCCATCTATTTTGCCTTTAATGGAAGGGGGGGGTCTGGAACGTGTGTTAAAGATCGTGCACAGAACTGTGGTCAAAAGGAAAGTGCGCAGATCGACGGCTCAAGGTATTTTTCGGACCCCTCCGACTGATTTACCTTTAATGGTGGGGGGGGGCTCTGGAATGGAATTTTACTCTGGCGGGCCCCCTATCTATACGTGGCATGAATCTACTAGTCCCGAACCCCACCGCCTCTTACTGTCTGACATACCTCGTCACCTCGTGACATCATTATCCACCTTTCCATAAGAGTCACATCCCGTAACTCTATCAGTCCTCTTCCCTCATTCACCCGTGGCAAGTCCTTTCACCATGGTCTTTTCCCCCAATCGATAATTGCCACATCACTCATTTGTATGCCTCAGTCGTTGTCACCTGCCATCTCACATACTAAATGACCCATTGGCCATTTATTACTGGATAACTTATCCGTTAACCAGCTGACCTGTCTCCCGTGCCCAACGGATACCCGTTTACTCAAAACTACCCTCACCACTTCATTCCTTCACCATTTACCCACTCATCACACCAGAGAATTTACCCCATTTTCCTCTCCATTACAGTCAGTCACCCCCATCTATAGTCATCCCCGCTAACATTGTTTTATTTGCAGGTATTGTTACAGTAATGGCGCCAAAGTCAAAACGAACAGAAGGTGAGAAGAATCTGTTTCTCCCGCCTCCTGTCGACCTCGCCAGGATTCCATTGGCCGACAAAGACTACTTAATTGCAGACACAAAGTGCAATTTCAACTTCCCAGACCTACAGTCATGGCTTAAAGAAGTCTTCCTAGACCAAAGTGATGAAATTGGACTCTAGGAGTCCAACCTACCCTTGTATCTCTTCCCCCAGATTCACCATTTCCCAGAGTTCGCCCTCAAGTGCCAAGCCCACTATATCCCTGAGCAAAGAGCCATCGTATCCTCGTCCGGGGAAATTATTTTCCTAATAACGCCAGAAACCATCAACCAAATGATGCAAATATCCTAAACCAACTCTGCCTCGCCTTTTAACCTCAAGACCATCACAGAGCTATACTAGAAGTTGTTGTTTCCTCAAAGAGCTCAGATTTTTGAGATTTTTCTTCCACAATCCACTCAGCTCCCCACTACAACCCCCCCTTATCCTTCCTCCATGTTCTCAACAAAAGGAAACTAGGTTATCATGTAGTTATGCGCCTTGCTTGGTTATTTTTCAGATCAATGGGTAGATGAACCCATTCTGGGATTTTTGTCTATTCTCTCAACCAATGAGAAACCCACTACACAATTCAACTTCGTCACATTCTTGGTGGACAACATTCACGAGCAATTCATCAATTTTTCCACAGAAGGCATGTTCCGGTATTCTTCAATACTGGCATACCTGTTCATTTTCTTCCAAGCGGACAAATTTGTTTTTTCTATGCAGAAGATGGACGGAGATGGCAGACCCCAGGTAGTAACCGCATGGACTTCCCTACTCAGATATAACTCCACGGAATTCAGTTTCAAGAATTTCATCGATCAGTTCTACTACCCAGTGGTGAGTATGCTCAGCGGCAGACCCAAACCCAGAATTAATGACGAAGTTCAGAGGATCCTACATCTCTCAGATCATACAAAGACTAGTGATTGGTACCCATACCAAAATCACACTGATATCAGAGTCTATGGGTGCAAGTTGGCCCCATATAAACTGCCCAAATACTTACCTGTCAGAATTTTTGCCCTGGAATACATAAGGCAAATGATAAACTCAGATGATATTCATTTTGTGTCTTTAAAGAAGAAGCAACAGCTCAGAATCAAAGGGCAGATTGGGTCTTTCATCTGCAACAGTCGAGGCGCCGGGGAGGAAGCAAACAGGTTGCTAAAGGAAATGAAATTCTTTGTGAGTTTCACATGGCACTATGATCCATGTGGGATTATTTCCGAGATGAGGACAAAAAACAACAATATCCCATATGTTCACATATCTAGGCCTGAGGTAGAAAAATTTTCCAACCAGACGGAATGGGAGCCAAATACTTTGGTTGAGACAGAACAACAGGACCTCCCGGTCACTGTATCATAGACAACCACCCCACAGGCTCCAAAGGAGAAAAGTCCTAGGCATGATCTGTCACCTCCTGTCATTGAAGTATCATTAGAAGAATTTCGATTGCATACCAAGAGGCCAAAAACCAGTCCAGCTCCTGACCCTGCTGGAGAAAAGGAAATTCCATCCACTACAATGACAGAGGTTGATCAGTCGCTCCTCAGTACAAGAATTAAGCATATCATAACCACAACATTACCAAAGAAGTCTATAGATACTCCACCAATCAACCAGCCAGGCAAGACAGGACCAAAGCTGAGTATCTTTGAGAAATATGACTTGATCAAAAAAAAGAATCAGACTTTAACTAGAAGCACATATGCCTAGTTCTGGAAGCGGACGTCAACTGCACAACACATGTTGTTATCAACATTCGACATGGAGAAGAGTAGAATGCACATGGAATTTATCCAAGCACAGGTGCCAGACCCAAAGGTAATCTTCGATTACAAAAGGGCAACTTTTGAATTCAAGACTAAGGACGTGCACCCAACCGATCAAATGGATCTGCACAGGAAAACTGGAGAAATGGTTTTCTCCACGCTGGCACATGCTTCCACTACTGCCTCTAGGTTACAAGTGTCCCTGAATAACGTCCAAACACAGTTGAAGTTGGAGAAAATATTATCCTTTGCCAAGGATAACAGGATCAAGACGTTGGAGGAACTAGTCCTCAAGATTGGGTATGATCCCTCGAATGTGAAAGCAGTCAAGGAGATGATCAAGAAGAAAAATGCCAACATAGCGTATTTGAGGAAACAATTGAAGCTTCCACCAATAGTAGACTCACAGGCAAAGGAAATAGCAGAGACAGAAGGAGAAAAAGATGAGATGCTTAAGTTGATCATGGAGCAGAATGCACAATTGAAGGAAATGGAAGCTGAGATGGAGAATCTAGTAAAAGAGAAAGAACAGTCAAAACCCATGGAAGTAATTCTATTAAGTGCAGTTCCACTCTCAGGAGTGAGCACAGTATCACTTGCAGAAGTTCCATCGGCAAATCCACTAACGTCTCTGGAAAAGACGGTTGAATTGGCTAAATCTATGGAAGAGATGAATCTGCAGGAGATAGAGATTAGCAGGCTCAAAAAGGAGATTGAGAACCTTTAGGAACTCAAATCTTCTTATCAAACCAGCTACTCCAAGGAAAAACAAGTGTCAGACCAGCTCAAACAAGAGTTACAACATCTCTGGAAGCAAACAGTGGCAGGCAAAACACTGGCCGAACTCAAAGAAAGTGTCTGGACAGACATCACCAAGTCTATGAACGAAATATGGCCAATGATACAGATTACGTTTGAGCAAAATGAATTGGTGCAGAGAAGTAAACAAGCCATCGAGAAGATTAGATCAGAACTGGGAGAGATGCCCACACAGGCTAATGAAATCATCAAATTCTTGAATTCTAAAACTAGAGAGGAGCTAGAAGAGCTGAGAATTGAGGATAGAACAGAGACAATACTTGAGGTCAAAAGAGTCTTGATCAAGAGAGGACTGATGCTACAGCTGGAAGAAAAGGTTCAAGCCATGGACCTAGGGGTACAAAGGTTTTTCAGCAAGATCGAGGCTCTACAGAAGAAAGGTCTTCCTGGTTTGAAGGTGATAAATGACAAATTGATGATGCTCCCAGATTACAAAAAGAGACTAGCCGATGTGGCTAAGGATAGTTCAAAATTTTCAGGAATTCAAGGCAGCATCACTGGCAAGACATTCTTAGATGCACTTTAGTTGGACATCAACATACAACATGAGATCCGGTACATCTTCATCATCAAGCCTACTTTCGCCAAGTACACAGAAATGGATGAAGTCTACCGAAGGTTACTCAAAGTCGGTGTTCCCAATCATCTTCGATGGGAAGAGCTTTGTGACCTGATCAAGTAGTCGATGAGCTATCCCAACCCAGTCATCTATCCAGTCAGACGAGGTCGTGTAGATGCCTCACCAATGGTTCACCCATAAAACAGCATGAAGTTGTGACACATCATTAAATAGTTTCCTAGATATTTGTAATTTGTTAAGTTAGTTAAGCTAAAAATAGATTTATCACGTCCCGATCTTTAATGACAGGATCGTTTGTAAGTTTGGGTTATAAATACTTCACTTTTCGAAGTATTGAGGGTTGATCTTTACGCCCTGCGAGCTATTAGACTGTAATATTTTTCAAGAGATCTTCCATTAATACAAAGAGGCATTTTCACAGGATTCTTGCGTGTATTCACTGGTGATGTTTTCCTTTCTAAGTTAAATGTTATTCTCGCTTAGTTATCACACTGTTTGCTAAATCTAATCTTTGAAAGTAACGAACGTTGCAGGATTTATCCTCGTATACCCTGTTTCTGACTTTAAATATTTTAGTGTTGTATCTTCTGATTTTACGATAAAGAAATTCTTAATTGCTTCTTTGTTGTAATTGACATTCTCACATTTTCTGTTATTCCTCATTTATGTTGCTAAAAGGATCCAGTGATTACATTATCTCGCCCTGTGAAAGGTTTCTTTGTTTTCTGGTTTAGATTTTATTCTCATGATACAGACCCCATAGCCCAATGGATGCGTAAACTCTCTCAGCCAACCCAATGAAAACTACAACAAACAAAACCAACATATTTTATTTACCTAGCCTAATATTTTAAATTTGAAACATATATAAATCATACAGAGAGATCCCTCTCTGAAGCTGGTAGGGC
>JASDQU010380448.1:0-11210 GCA_032191745.1 Picea mariana | reverse complement strand
ATTTTAGTTATTTAGATGTCACCTTGCAGCATGTGGACATCGCTTGGTCCTTTACAAGAGTTTGATTACCTAAATCAACTAGATGTCATTGGTACAACCTTGCGGAATTTTAAAATCCCTATGAGACTAACATGTGGACATTGTGGTCCGTTACTATCCTTTAACTCCCTATGTGTGAGTTAATCTAGAAAAAGTAGGAAACTATCCTAGATTGAACATGTGGGCATGTGTGGGCCCGTTACAAACCTTTAAACTCTCCTAGTTTTCTGATCTAAGAAAGAAGAAATTCAAACACTATTCTAGCTTTGTTGACATGTGGGCATGTATGGGCCCGTTACAAGAATGTGTTTGCAAAAATGAAACTAAGAGGGGTCTCGAAAGAGCCGTTGTCCTCTCCTAAAAGTTTTGAAATTTTTTAAGGGAGATGAGATCGTTTTCGCAATCTTTTTCTGATTCTCAAGATCGCCTGAGGGCGCGAGAGAAGAGCATACTCAAGATTTTTACTTGCAATTTCTAGTCCCGAATGTGAGTTTAGATGTGATTACAATTTGATGTTCAACTTAGATTATAAATCAAAACAAGCCATCCACGTGGCTGAAAGCAAATAAGGGGAAAATGATTTTTATCCTCCTAAGTGCCTATGTTTGTTTGACTATCCCCTTTATAAGTTGAGGGGTCTAAGTGGTGCAGTATTTAGATCATGCATACATCATTTTTGAGAAGGAAACTGACTTTCCCCACATCAAAACCTTACAATGAAAATTTTAATTCCAATGCGCGGCTGTCACTGTAAATAGAGGCGCGTGCGCGCGGAAAAAAGAAGTTAATCCCAGTGCATGCGCGCGTCTGTGGGGTGGAAAACCCGCGCGCTTGTGAAAAATTACCGATTCTCTCGATTCTGCTGTGAATCGATCGATTAATAGGTCAGCAAAAGCCGGTTTGAGTCCCTGCAAGTTAAAAACAACAAAAGGAAAGCAAATTGAACCCAATTGAGGGAGGATTCGATACCTTGGCTCCCGAGTGGAGTCACCAGTCTGTTCGCGTTCAAATGGTCACCAGGTGAGCAAAATGGAGAGCGCTCTGCATACCCTGTTGGGTTCATCAGGGCAGAACATCTGTGGCAGCATAGGGTTAACAGAAAACAAAACTAAATACAATCTAACTATCAACTGAAAGCAAATTACACTGCGAAAATAAACAAAAACATCAAACATAAGACACAGGGGTCATCAATGGTTTCAGGCTTGGTATATTAATGAAACCAGAGCACACGCTGAAGAAAGAGACCGGGGTTTCTTCTCCCTCCAACGGAAGGCTCTTCAGGGCCCTCAACACAATGCTTTCCTTACAAATGAATAAAACTGAACTGAGTGGTGAAAGAACTCTGGGTTATGCAGCTGATGGATTGTTTGTCAAAGGCTGAGCTCTGAATCATCTGGACAGCATAACATTTCTTCGAATTCCCTGCCAAAACAGTGTGTCTTCATGGCTATTTATAGCATTTCTCCAGGCAGTCACGAAACCTTCTTCAAGTGTGAACACAGACCTGTTTAGAGTTCACTTAGGTCATTAACTCACCAATTTTGCAGAGACGACTCTGATTTGAGAGTCAAATCATCTTGGGGGCCGGTCCATAGGTGGTCGGGAGGCCGACTTATGTAATTAATGCGTCGTATTAGAAGATGCATGGGGTTTTGTGTTGACAGGCGCGCGTCGGGCGCGCATGCGCTAGTAACACGTTTTTGTCCCACGCATGTGCGCGTGCATCAAGATGTTGTAAAGCGCCCTTCAATTTTTGGTTACTTTGTATAGTTTTTGACCCTTCTGGAATGCTGTGAACTTAATTCAATGCCATGAATGACTTCATTGTTGTTTTGATGATGTGGAGTTCTTGTCGCCATGTGCAGACGAAATTTCAGTGATAACACAAATGATGTTCATGTTCTTCCTCCGACTTGGAATACACCATGATGTCATCCAAAAAGTCTATGACAAACTTGTCTAGATATTCTTTAAATACACCATTCATTAGGCACATGAAAACAACAGGTGCATTTGATAACCCAAATGGCACCACTGTGAATTCATAATGACCATACCTTGTTCTGAAGGCGGTCTTGTTGATGTCTTCATCCTTTATCCTTACCTGGTGGTACCCTGAACTGATATCTATTTTTGAAAATATCTTGGCATCCTTCAACTGATCAAAGAGATCATCGATCCTTGGCAAAGGATACTTGTTCTTAATATTCACTTTTTTCAACTATCTGAAATCGATGCACAATATTGATGTCCCATCTTTCTTCTTCATGAACAGGACCAGGGCACCCCAAGGTGACACACTTGGGCGTATATACCCCTTCTTTAGAAGTTCTTCAAGCTGCAATTACAATTCTTTCGGCTCTGGTGTACTCATTCTGTAAGGAGTTTTTGACACTGGAGCTGCTCCAGGCATTAGGTTTATAGAGAAATCAATATCTCTCTTCGAGGGTAGTCTCGGTACCTCCTGGAATACATCTTCAAAATATTTTAATACTGCATGGTCTTCAATATTTGACACCTTATCCTCGAGTTCTTTTTCCATATGAGATGCAAATATTTGGAAGCCCTTCCTGTAGCACTTCTTTAGCTGCATTTCTGATATTTGTCTGATAGTAACTACCCTTGGGATTCTCTGTACTTTCCTTGGGTTTCCTTACTCATCCAGGCAAGTGAATTCCTTGTTACGACAGTCTAAGATGGCATGGTGTTGGTCCAACCGGTCCATCCCAATTAGACAGTCATAGGAACCTAAAGGTAAGATGTCCAATCCATCCCTTGTGCTTAGTCCATTCATGTCCACTGGACAGGACTTAACCAACTCAACCACCTTTCTCTTGGCTCCTGTAGCCAGCTGCACTAACCAAGATTTTCCATGCTTGCTTCTTGGAAAATGCAAACTTTCCACCATTCTAGGATCTATATAACTATGACTAGCCCTTGAATCAATTAAAATAGTAAAGGTAGCGTTATTGATCATACCTTCAACTTCAATCATGTGTTATTGAAATTCATCTTCCTTGTTGTCCAGGGCTGCATAGATCCTTGGTATTCTACTACCCATGTCCTCCATTGTTTCTGCTTGCTAAACATTGTGTACAACTCTCACTGTGCCATTTTTGTGGGGACAATCTCTGTACTTGTGGTTTCCCTGACAGCCCCAACATTGAATGGGCATCTGCCTTGGCCTTTGTCCCCCTACTTTAGCCATTATATGCTCTCTAAGAGATGGTTGTCCTTGAGGAATGTTTCTGAAAAAAGGAGGTTTGTTTCCATTCTGCCTCTACTCTTTCTTGAACTTCTTCTTGTCATCCCAAGCCTTCCAAAAAGTGGGATTTTCTCTTTGCTGCTCATATAAGCATTTTTCTCTCCTTATAGTTTCTTCCATAGTTTTAGGATCATCATAATGGATCTTGTCACCGATGGAAGGTGGAATTCCACTCAAATACCTTTGAATTTTGACAGTCTCATCTTTGATGAAAGGAACATACTTCAGCAATTCCAAAAACCTTCGTTGATATTCATCAATGGACATACTACCTAACTTGAGTTCAAACAACTCTTTCATCTTTCTGTCATAGTATCTCTTAGTTAAGTATTTATTTTCAAAATACTTCTTGAATTCCTTCCAAGTAACATTTTTCTCTTTAATGTGATGCACCTGCACAAGTTGATCCCACCACATGGATGCCTTTCCTTTCAGTTGATACATTGCAATTCTTCCTTCTACATGAGATGAATAATTCTGCAGTTGGAAATATTTTCTTATGCCAAGAAGCCATGTATCAAAATATTCCTCGTTCTTGTGCTCTCCATCAAACGTAGGAGGCTTAATCTTTTTCATTTCTCCCTTTAGTTCATCCACTCCATATCTCATATGTTTTCTGATAGGATATGGGCTTGAACTACTATGTTCCCTCCTCTGAGAGTGCCCTTGGGAGTGATGATGATGTCTGCCAACACTCCTTGATTTCCTCCTTTCATCAGGAGACCCGTGGATTACTGATTTATTGGAGTCCCTCCCCTTATCCAATTTCTTTTCTATCCTTTCCAGGCTCTGTATCAAATTTATGTTGAATTCTCCCTATTGTTCCTTGGATTTCATGAGCTTTTTGTTATCTACTCGGTGAGTCTGAACATCTTTCTGCAATATTTTAATGATTCTCATCATGTTTCCCTCCTTATCTATGTCTTCTCCATGCCCATTGGAGTTCGATCCTTCAACTCCCAAATGGACATCCATTCCTTTAGCTTCATTCTTTGAACTGAAAGCATTCCATGCCTCCTACATTTTCTGCACTCCGCGACAATTCGGTTTGGTTTTGACAATCGTTAACTCTGCAAACACAATGTGCAGTCAACCGAAATTTGTCAAGCCATCATTCCTTAACAAATTCCACAGTATTCATAAACCAATATGATTCAAAGAAAACTTCTATATTCCATTTTCTTTCTGAGCTCTACTTTGTTCTGTAATAATTTTCGGGCACTAGCCCCTTTATCTTAGCCCCCAACCTATGCGACCACGGGTTGTGGCCAAGCGCTAGGTCGATAGGCGCTTATTCGAGACTTTGGGCCTCTAGCTTCAGAACTCTGGGCTTCGGAAGTTCCTAACCCAAGTCATTGTAACTCCCCGGAGTGTTGAATGGGCAAACTCGCGAAATGTGGGGAGTGGATCTACGGTCCACTGTTCATCAGCAACCAATGAATGAGATGTGATATAACCCTCAGCAAGCGGATATGACTATTGTCATATAGTGGTTAATATTCATGCAAGTCTCATCAGTTGTGATCATCAACTCTCATATCGACGGCCTGTAATCAATTCCACACCCCCCCCCTTTCCTTTCTGCCTTTAACGGTGGGGGTTCCCTCCACTGCATAACATAGCACAATTCTTCTAGAGAGTCTGGACTGCGGCATCCGATGCCACACATCCTCTGGGCTCTAGGGTTTAATGTTATAACACTAACATGTCACCTCAATCTTTACCCCTTTCAAATTGTAGGGGCATGCATCCGTGGTTTGGAGTAACCTGCCTTTCGTCCCACAATTATTCTGACACTAACACGTAACCCCTTGGTGAAACCGTGGTTTGGATTGCAGAACCGCCTTGGAGAATTAACTCTCATGCAACTTGGGTCCCCGCAATTCCTCCTGGCCATCTATCTTGATGTATCATGATCAACACCAGTGTGGGTCTGCCGACCTTTAAGTAGTATTGTTGCCACTATTAACAATGGTGACTCCAAATGGTCTTAATGCTTGAAGTAGTATGGTTGTCACTTTATAACGCAATTATAATCAAAGTTCTTATAAAAGTTTTATAAATTTAAGAGAATAATTCATTATCCAACAAAGTCACATAACATATCATAAAACTTTCAAAGAGTAAGTACAATTAGTCTCAAGACAAAATCATAATATAAACCATCACATAATCATTATAAACACCTTACATATTCATCATTGAATTTCATTCACTTTTATTACAAAATTATTTATGAACAACAATCACAAGCTATGAGGATATGGGAAAATGATTACTTTATTTTTTTTTTAAAGTCAATATAAGTAAGAGAGGGCTTAAACGAATTCAATACAATACAATCATTAGACTCCATCATCCTCTTTTATAAATGTTATTAATCAAACCTTATAATTAATACCCTTTTATAGTTAATATTCTTTTAGGCTATCATTTCCACCCTTAAAACTCAAAATTCCATCAAAAGAGGTCAAGCAAGCCACTATAGGACATGTTAGCTAGTTTTCTAAGGGAAACTAGTGATTATGTAGTGTGCTCACGAGTTACACAAAGATAACTAGTGAGTTTCTCACTAGCAAGAGATCATAATGAAGAATAGAAGGATGGAGAGTAAAACAATGGAACCCTCCACTCCCCACCCCCAACCATGAGTCATTTTCAAAATATGCTTCTCTGTAATGTTGATAAACGAATCATAAAAATGCAATAGAACACAAATGAAACGATTCTACTAAAGAGATGAGATGAATTGTCTCATTCACACTCACTGAATATTATTGCTTGAACATGTTACATTTATAGATAATTTTTTTTGTAATTGTTTCCTAAATCAATGGATCTAGATTTGCTAATTGATCTATTAATCTGGCACCTAGTAGACACCTATGCAATTCTATATTTTATTCTAACACCCCCTCTTAATCTAGAAATGTATTTTTTACAACACCTAACTTATCTCTACAAATTTGAAATTTCCCCTTTCTAAGAAGCTTTGTAAACATGTCTGCCACATTATCATTTGTATTACAATATACCAAGTCAATTTCCTTTGACTGTATCTTCTCTCTTACAAAATTATGGTGTGTCTCAATATGCTTTGATTTGGAATGACACACTAGATTATTTTCCAATTTGATGGAACTTTGGTTATCACATTTGATGACTATTGGTAAATTTTTCTCTTCTCCCACATCTTCAAGAATCCACTAGAACCAAATTGTCTCACAGGTGGCACTGCATAAAGCTTTATACTCAGCTTCAGTGGATGACAAAGAAACAATTGGTTTCTTCTTGTTCCTCTGTGACACGATCCTGGATCTAATTATGAATGCATAGTTTGTGGTTGAATTTTTATCATTGAGATCTCCTACCCAATTTGAATTTGAATAATATTTGATACCAAAATTAATAGCCCCTTTCAAATATTGAAGGAATCTCTTTGTTGCTTTTCAATGAATTTTGTGAGGATTAGCCATGAATTGACTAAGTAAGCTAACTAAATATGCAATATTTGGCCTGGTTGTAGTTAGATAATTCAGACTTCCCACAAACTGTTGATACAAAGTACCATTAATTTATTTAGTTTCATCATCATTGTTGAGCTTAATATTCAGTTCTAATGGAGTAGAAACTGGTTTACATTCACTCATATTAAACCTCTTAATTAACCCCATTGCATACTTTATTTTTGTGATTAGTGCCTTACCATATTCTCTCCATACCTCAAGGCCTAAACAATAATGCAACTGACCAAGGTATTTCATCTCAAATTCCCGCGACAACAATCTTTTTATTTCTTCAATCAACTTATTAACATTTCTTGTTATGATCATATCATCAACATATAAAGAAATCAAAGCAACATGACCATTTCCATCCTTCTTGATATAAATATTTGGATCACCTTTACTTTTAATAAAACCTTGTTGAAAGAAGAAAGTATTAATTTTCATATACCATGACCTGGGTGCCTGCTTAAGTCCATAAAATGCCTTCTTTAACTTGCAAACAAGATGATCCTGACCCTGTTTTACAAACCCCTTTGGTTGCACAAGATAAACATCTTCCTTTAATTCTCCATTCAGAAAATTTGAGTTAACATCCAACTGATGTAGTTTCCAATTATACTTAGTATCCATTGCAGCCATTAATCTAATGGCATTCATCTTAGATACAAGTGCAAAAGTGTCTTCATAATCAATTCCTTCTTTCTGTGAATAACCCTTTGCAAACAATCTAGATTTATACTTGTCTATAATACTGCCAACATTAAATTTAGACTTGAACAAACATTTTGATCCTATAGGGACTTTATTCTTAGGAAGTTATGTTAATTCCCATGTTTCATTTTTCATGATAGAATTATGTTCTTCTTTCATAGCGTCCATCCATACTCTATGGTATTTAGCTTGCTCAAAATTTAAAGGCTCCACTACATTCATAACTTGAGTCATTATTGCATAGTCTTTGTACCTGACAAGTGTATGAGTTTGTCGTGTTGATATCCCTAGTGCTATACTACTTTGTGGAGTTCCTTCACCTCTTCTTCTACTATGTGGATTTCCTTCATCCCTTCTTGGTGAATTATGGCTTCTTGAAGTGTCCATGTTGCTTAAATATTCATCTTTAACATATTTAAAATTGTCTTCATTGACACTTTTATCATTGTCATTAGGAAGATGCCATACACCATTACTATCATGTTTTTGACCTTCATATGCATGTTCATGAAATAATATATATTTTCTTGCAAAAACCTTATGTGTGTTGGGATCATACATTTTATATGCTTTGTGATCAGTACAATAACCAATAAAAATGCATTTGATTTCCTTGGCATCAAGCTTTCTCCTAACTTCTTAAGGAACATGAGAAAATGTTTTGCTTCCAAAAATTCTTAGATGACTTACTACTGGTTTAAAGCCATAAAATGCTTCAAAAGGTGTTTTGTGCTCTAAACTCTTTGTAGGACTTCTATTTTTATATATACAACAATACTAATTACTTCAACCCAAAAAACATTATAAATATTTTTACCTTTTATCATGCTCCGAGCACACTCAACCAAAGTTCATTTTTTCCATTCAACTGCTCCATGTTGATGAGGAGTATGTGGAACTATACATGTTTTATTCCATTTTCTTTGCAATATTTGAAGAAATCCCTTGATGTGTATTCTCCTCCTTAATCTGATCGGAGAATCTTGATGTACTTGTCTTCTTTTTTTTCCACCAAATTATTAAATTATTTAAAATACTCAAAAACATCACTTTTCTTTATGATAAAATAGACCCAGGTATATCTAGTTCTATCATCAATAAATATAAAGAAATAATATGCTCCACCAAGAGACTTTGTTTGCATAGGACCACACACATCTATATGCACAAGCACAAACATTTCTCGTTTCCTATGATTTGTATGTGTAGGAAACTCTTCCCCGTGTTGTTTATCTAGTGCGCACCCATCACATGAAATATCTTCATTCTTAAGATTTGGAAGACCCTCCACCATTTCTTTCTTATGAAGTAACATTAAATAATTATGACTAATATGACCATATATTTGATGCCATAATTCTTCCTATGACATAGTTGTTGATTCCAATGCTTGATGACTCTTTCTTGTGACATCAAGCTTGTATAGTCCTCCAACTTTGACCCCTGTCGCTAAAAATTTGTAGTGATCATGTATATACTTCACAAAACACCATGACTTTTAACAAATTCAACTTTTAAATCTCGATCTACAATAGTGGAAACTAAAATTAAATTCCTTTTAATTCTAGGAACATACATCACATTCTGGATTTGTTTCTCCTGACCATTAGTCATCGTCGCACAAATATCTCCATAACCTTTAATTTGATGTGATCTATCATCTCCTAGATAAATTGTAGAACCATTATTGATCTCATAATAAGTTTCAAACCAATCCCTATTGCATGACATATGAATTGAAGCACCAATATAAATAAACCATACATAAGAATAATTAGTTTCTGCTAATAAAGAAGCATCAGAAATAAATAATTTGAGATTTTTTAAATCATCTCTTACTATGACATCTTTATCAAGATAATTCCTTGAATGCCTTCTATATTTGGATTCATCAAATTTCCTCTTCCTACAGTCCTTAGAAAAATGACCAGGATTACTACAATAGAAGCATCCATCATTCCTCTTTACATCGGTGTCTCTTCTTGGTGGTTCCCTTTGCATGTGCCTTACCTCCTCTATTTCTCTCCCATGGATTTGCTTTGAACAGATGTTTCCATTTGGCTACCAATGCCAAATATGAACTTTGACACCTGAAGTTAAGATTATTTCTGCGTTTTGTTAATGTTTTGGTAGATGTGGGAGGTATTAACCTCCAAGTGTAACCTTTGTACTTAGATTATAATATTTTGGAAGTAATATAACCATTAAACAAATATGTGGAAACCCCGGAAAGAGAATTTGGCCCTGCCATAAAAAGTCAAAGTAAATTATATTTTCCAGAAAAGACAGGTCGACCCTATGGGAAAAGTTCACTGGCCGAATAATTATAAATAAGGTGACACCTTGTCTCATTTGTACACTCACTCGCTTAGCCAGTGCACAAGTCTAAGGAGGAACTGTAATGGCATAAAGGGCGCAAGTTTAGAGAGTTGTAGTTGCAGCTGGAGAGGGAACAAGTCTAGAGGAATAGTGTAACAGACTTTCTAGTGTGTCTCTTGTGCTTCTCTTGGTGTAAGGTATGCTATCTTTGTATGGTTATTGTGTCGATGTTGCAGTAGTATTGTGGCTAGGGTTTATTTTTTGGTTCTAGTGTGGACTTGTCGAAATAATTCTATCTAAGAAAATGTTAGTGTGCTCGGGGGTGGCATAGTGAATGCTTATGGTTGGGTCACAATGATGTGATATTGTTTATGGTTAAACGATCATACCAAAATTTTAACATGGTATCGGAGCTGGTTTCCTTCGTAACAGTCTAATCGTTGGAAGGAAGATCCTCATTTTCCCCCATTGTCAAGCTCATTGAGAACTTAATGATCCCACTAAGAAGGTCACCTAAGTAGGGAATATCTCTTCCTCAGATTAGATTTGCAAATTTCTGAAGTTGAGAAATTAGGGTTTCCTCATAAAACCCTAGGTTTGCAGTGCCAATTTCTTCATGCCAGTTTCTTTGTGCTAGTTGCAGTGCCAGTTGCAACACCAGTTGTAGTACCAGTTGCAGCACCAGTTGCAATGAAAGTTTATGTGAAGTATTGGGACTAAATTTTGGTTGTCCTAGTGTGTCTTACCCTAGCACATCCCCAGCTATATTTAGATTGCAAATTGGAACACTTTGAAGTTTTTGGATTCGTCATTACTTGTCGTTGTTGTCGAATGGTACAAAGGTATATACTCATATATGTTTAAACTGTAGCACTATCTTGAGGATGTTTGCAGGAGAAGGGATCTTTTGTCAAAGAAAAAATCGCAGATCCAGCACAGTTAGAGGAACAACACACTCTAGGTTTGATTGTTTTGATATGCCTCTAGTTGTTATGTGTTAAGAACCAAAGACTAAATACAAAAGCACCACAACAGATATACAAGAACAATATGCAAAATCTCCTTTATTACCATCAAACCCTTGAGGTAGGGCAACACCATACAATGGATCCTATTATGGAAGGGATCCTCTCCTGTTCACTTGCCTCTTCGAGGAGGCATCCTCCTATTGAGCTACTGCTTCAAATGAAATATTTCTCTTCATATCTCATTACATTGCTTGAGCCCCTTTATATAGTGCTACCATCACCTAAGAACATTCTAGAGGAGGAATCTTCTAGAAGTAGAACCTTCTAAGAAGTCCTCTTACATTTATTATATCTAACTACCATAGTGGGCCTTATTTAATAATATAGTGGACCTAG
>JASDQU010380447.1:0-11067 GCA_032191745.1 Picea mariana | reverse complement strand
TAGAATAACTTTGTAATTTCTTATGAACTTTAATGTAACCAAATAAGGTCTTCTTAGATAGCTGAGATTCATCACGGTGTTGATGTTCAATATGTGTTCTTGTATTTCATATTCATAAATGTGTTTTTCTGCTATAGATAATATTTAAGGAAGAGAAAGAATTCACCTTGCTAGTGTTCTTTCTCATATTGATTATACTTTTTATATGTTTATTGGTTCTCGATTCAGAATTCACTCATGATTGGTGCTATGATTTCAGTAGCCAGCCTTTATGTTTCTTCTTTAATGCTATACCAAGAGATTCGCCCTTCATTAGACGCCTCATGTTAATAGTAATATTTCCTTTATTTTTCTCCACCATCTCATATTACCTATTTGGATGAACATCATACCTATTTTTCCTCTGTTCCCTCTGGGAATACATAGCTTATAACTTTTCATACATTTTCAAGAATTGACCCCATTGCCCAAATGACCCTTCTTTTCCGTTTCATCCCACCACTTTTAAATTTTAAATTATGACAGAATCTGACCTCTGTACACGCATTGCCAAATCTTTTTGAGTATCCCAAATGATTGTATGCCCGAGAGAGCCCTCTCTGGTTGGAAGGGTCAGAATCCAACCTAAAGTTGGTTGAAACAATTACCTCTGTCATTTGTCTATCAGCCAGAAAAAATTTACAGAGTGTTAACACACCCCAAAACTTCATAAAATTCTCTTTCAATTCCTCCCATGAGATGATTGATTTAGGTTGCAAATGCTTAAACCATTCTTTGGAATTTCCTTGTAGTGACTGAGAAAATGTTCTTAAGAAAACATCATCATATTCAATCTCAAAAATATCTGTGGAATACTCAAAAGATTGGATGTTGTTTTGAGCTGAAAACTTCTCAAGTTCTCCATCAAACATAGCTAGGTTTTTATAGTGCTTTGGAGGAAAATCATGAAGGATAAGAGGCAATTTAAGAGGCCCATATCTGTCCGGGATCTTGGAGGATATGAGACTATGTAAAAAAGGTGAAATATTAGCCTTGATCTCTTGAGGCTTATCAGATTGAATATAATCATCACATGACTTAAATGAGGGAATTTCATCAAGATCAATGATACAAGAAAGAGTTGTATTTACAGCTTTAAAAGAAGGATATACAAATGTAGATTTATGGTCATCATTTGAATACAGTAAATAAAGAAAGATTATTTTAACATGTTTGGGAAAGGACAAAAGACAATTGATGAATTATAATATTATGTCCTGGAGAAAATTTAAGCTTTGATACCTATTTTTCATGTAAAGTCCTTCCATGTCTCAATCAATAGAGCTCTTCCTCCAATGGATTCTTTGAATCTGATTTGAAGCATTGATTTGAGTCACCAGGTGAATGGTATTGCCTTCATGTGTTTGGATTATGTTCACCATCAAAAGTCAAATATGATCTTTGTGGTTCTTTCTCGGGGAAAACTTTGACCTTCGATCCCTGACAACGATGTCAAAATGTTATCTCTCTGTAATTTCCTAGTCGTGGGAGAAAAACCACAGAGGTAACCACAAAACAACTTTAGGCTTGGAATATGGCCTTTCCAAACCAGAGAGGGCTCTCTCATTGTAAATTAGGCTCAGTGGCCAGGTCTGAAATGGAAATAAGGTTTGTAGAATGATTGTGGTAGTGAAAAGGGAAGACTTCCATTGGGCATGGAGTCAGAACTATCAACTGATTGGATCAATAATTGGTTATTGAACAATTCAAATAGGGGCAAGGTAGGTGATGTCTCAAGTTATCTATTGTTGAATTATGATGGAGGTAATTAATAATAACAATCATTACACTTAGAGCATCATATACAAGATGAATTCCAAAATAAATCAGAGGAAATAGTGAGAACATTTAACCATCATGAAAACAGAGCATCATAAAATGAATTATGTAATCATTATCTTAGGTTAAACATTGAAGATTGAAAAGATTAAATGAAATAAACTAGACGAGAACACATAAGCATAGAATATATCACAAAAATTGAAACTATCAACACACAAATCCATGCTTAAAACAATTATTCACTTCTTTATTGATCTAGACCGAACAATCAATAATTTACATACAAAATAACCCTTCCTTTTTCGCTCAAACCTTTTATACCTTTTTCTTCATTCAAGATATAGAATTACATCATATATGAGCCTAAGGAGGTCGAAATCCTTCCTTAGATAAAGATAGGAAGAGGTTACAACGACTTAGGAAATAAATAATTACAAAATCTGTCCATATCCTACTTTCTAGGATTTGGTTTTTGACCCACTAAAAATATGCTAAAATATGATTTGATTGCATGATATGATAGAAAAAAAATTTCATGTTTAACCTTCAATTTAGATTTGGATCTGATCTGGTCAATTGGATAGTTGTCCCCACGAATTTCCAAAAATTCTGGAACTTTATCCACTTCCGCAACGAACTTTCGTTGCGAAACTGCCTTAAAAATTATGCAACTGATATTTTTTCCTTTTCTCCCAAATGAAGAACAGGGTTGGTATGATGTTTTTCCAACAAGTTAATATGATTATGATTCCTTTCCACAAACAATTTGATCAAAACCCAATTCACTAATTTCGAGAAAATCCAAAAATGGATGTAGGTGATGGTGGCTTGTTTCTCAAAAACCATGGAGTATTTTAATATGAATTAAGTGAGTTTATTCATTTTACCCTGATGCATCTCCTTTCAAAATTTCTTGGAAAACAGGCACATGGTTTAAAATTTATGAATAAAATATACTTTCACAACATGCAAGACAATTTCACAGCGAACAAAGTAGTTTCGCAGTGTGCTGGACAGTTTCGCAGCGTGCAGTTCTTCATAAATTTCTGATGTCTATGAATGCTTTTGAATGAAGGAGAAGGTTATTTTATAAGCTAGGAATGCATACTTATCCCTTCACACCCAAAAATTTGATCCAAATCTCATGATTGCACAGTGAAATCAATAAAATCTTGACAACTTTTCATTGCGAAAGTCTAGGAACTTTCACAACAAACTTTGCAGCACTGGAGGAGAATGATCCGGATTATTTTCGGCACAAAATGAGAGCGGAGATATAACACATAAATATTTAGAGATATTGCAAGCGAGACAAAAATATAACAGAGATATAGCGGAAATAAAACAAGAGTCACATATATACAATAATACACGATTTCTATTAACGAAATAAATGTACAGAGATTATAAAATACATAGTGAAAGACTCGTTAGAATGGTGGTAGCTTATCTCTGAGAAGAGATGTGATGGCTACTCGCATCCGTGAGAAGATGATTATTACAATGAGGCTCTAAGGGACTTTTTAACATAAGTAAAATCCAAAACCCTAACCCCAGAAGATGAAAAGTCAAAAGGTTTGCGGGCCCCGATGGGAGTAGTTGATACGTCAACTTCCCAGGGGCGTAACTTTTGCATACAATCTCCGTTTAGGGTGATCGAGAGCTCGTTGGAAAGATCTATCCGAGAACTACAAATTTTGGGTGAGAAACATCAATCTACAATCCATGTTGCTCCCCATTTTCTCAAAAAACATCGTCTAGGGCCTCAAAATGACCCCGGAAGTTAAAAACTACTAAAAATAGTAAATTACCAAAATTGCCAGAAACATGTTTTGGGCCAGTTGGAGAAGGTGGGTGGCCACCGATATCCACCTAGATCAGAGAATGTTTTTCCCATAAGGCTGAGCAATACAAAATCACACTTCAACTTGAAAAGACTCAAGGACATACCATAACACACCTTTGCATTGCTATGATGACCATTTGACATGAATTTGATCTTTGGAATGATGAAAGACAACTTTGAAATACTTGTGACCAATGACTTATTGATGACTAAGAACACATGACCAATCACTCTTATTTACATGATACACTCCCTCAAACCTTCTAAACATAAAGTGTGATTTTGGACTTATTTGACCCAAAGAACCTAGGAATTACACAAGTACTAGACTAACCACATAAAAATATATACACGCACACTTAAATGAGTTATGTTTTGGTCTTCACAAGACCAAGTCATGACTCTAAAAACTCAATATACATATTTGACCTGACTCTGAACTCTTTTAAATTAGTGAACACTAACACCCTCGATGCTCTAATATTTTTTCTTGAGTATGTGTAGGCACAGGTCTTAACATGAGATGTTGAGGTTCTCATGTACTCTAAGATGAGCACATGTCCCCATGTAGGATCCAGATGTTACCCTCTAGGCTAGGGGTAAATAAGGAGATGATGTCTTGAGGCCCACAGGTTGAAGACATGGAGTGTCGAGAGCCAAATGAGAAGACAAAGCCCCTCCTCTCACCACACATCACCATTCATTGACAATAATAGCGTCCACCACACCAACATGACCTAGAAATGACAACAAGTCTTGATTCATGAGGTAACAATTCTGGTCTCGTGGTACGTGTCACTTTAATAATTGAAGAATTTGAGCATGTGAGTCCTTTCTTGATTACAAAAACGTTTGCATGGAAATTATATCTTTTGCCCCATTTCACCTTGGTGGTTGACATGGTTTCCTAGTATGATTCGGATTATTTTCGGCACGAAATGAGAGTGGAGATGTAATAAAGAAATGCACAGAGAGATCGTTGATATCCAATAATATAACAAAAATGTATCAGAGATGTAACCATAAACACATAAATATAGTAATACACAATTTTCTATTAATGAGTGAAAATGTACAAAGATTGTAAAATACAGAGTGAAAGACTCGCTAGAATGGTGACAACTTATCTCTGAGAAGAGATGCGATGGCTACTTGCATCCGTGAGAAGATGATTCTTACAATGAGGCTATAAGGGCCTTTTTAACATAAGTAAAATCCAAAACCCTAACCCCGGAAGATGAAAATCCAAAAGGTTTGTGGGCCCCGATGGGGGTAGTTGATACATCAACTTCCCAGGGGCATAACTTTTGCATACAATCTTCGTTTGGGGCACTCGATAGCTCATTGGAAAGATCTATACAAGGACTACAAATTTTGGGTGAGAAACATAGATCTACTATATATGTTGCTCTCCATTTTCTCAAAAACCATCATTTAGGGCCTCAAAACGGCTCTAGAAGTTCAGGACCAGAAAAACTACTAAAAATAGTAAATTACCAAAATTGCCAGAAAATTGTTTTAAGTCAGTTGGAGAAGGTGGGTGGCCACCGATATCCACCTAGATCATAGTAAGTGGGTCACCTTCGGGGAAAGGGTTTCTACTGGGGGGTCTCCTTGAAGGGTCATCGTACCATTCCTGCACATACTTTCTACCTTCCACACCTCTTCCCTTTTGTTTCCTCATGTTTTAGGGTTTTATCTTATGCAATTTTATTTTTTGTAAGTTGTAAAAGAAAATAAAGGGGGTCGTCCCTCTTCTAATTTGTTGTTGAATTTTTTATGTGGACAAATTGGTTTATATGGCCTCATATAAATATATTCCATCTCATTTTCATTTTGAGATCAATCACTTTAGAATTACATAATTCTTGGCTGGAATTTTTCCCCTCCTTGGTAAATTTGCTATCTCTTGTCTCTTGTGAAAAATGGATGGAATGCTTGTCTATTGGTGGAATAAATGCTAGAGACTTCTCGTGGATGCTTGTTCTTGGAAATTTGGTGGAATATCTTTGATAAGTAAGGGTTTTGCATGATATATCTTGGATTAGGTAAGGAATTTATGCGATTTTGTATGTTTCTTTTTTATTTCAAGGTTATTTTTTCAAACCCTTGGAGGAGTACAAGGGCATACACCCTCCATCAAGGAATTTATTTATATTGTCATTGAAAAGGATTAAGGATTGCTACAAGGAGTAAAATTCCTTACACCCTTGTAGCAAGACCTTGATAAGGTTTATCTTCTCTAGGGAATAAAAGGACATACACCCCTAGAAGAGTGATAGACCCTAGCTCAAAACAGGAGACTCCATTACCCAATAGATAAGACGCTAATCTTTGCATTGGAGATTGAATATTGTTGCATTGGTAAACATAATTTTAAAGAGATTGAATTGTTCAAGTTTGGAATTAAATTTTACATGCTTTAAGCTATCTTGTTCCCTAGGGGCGTCTTGATTTGCGAAGTGATTAAGTTGTTGTAACAAGCATTAAGCTACAACCAATAGAGCTACATCAAACTCACTCTTTTATCACTCTTTACTCACTTTTCTACCACTGAAATTCACTTGCAAGTTGTAGCAAAATTTTGCTACAACCAGAAATTTTGCTACAACCAGAATGTTGTTATAAAACTTTGTTAATAACACTTATTAACAACTCTCTCTTGCTATCAAAGTCTTGGTTTAAATATTGGAATATTTGACTATTGATTGATAGATTTATTTTCCAACATCATACACTTGATTTTGATGGTTTAATTTGTAGCTGCCATAGTCTCTTTACTGTTGATATATATTTCCATACTGCTGCAATTTTGGGACAACAAGGTTTCTTGTTGATTCCCCACTGGTTTTGAGGCTTATATCATCATATATTATCTTGTTTTGGTTTGTCTTACATTGTTTTGTAGGTACACAACTTTTAAAACCATTTACCATCTCCAAATACTTTTTCCTCAAGCCTCATTCTCATCTTTGACCTTGACCTATAGGGGTATTCTTCTAGCTCCTTGCTTCTCCCCTTGCAATCCCCCTAGGGTCAAACAAGAAGCCTCCCTTGTGTTGGACTTGTCCTTCACTAAAATGAAGGGGAAATCTAATGAGGTGACAGTGATAGGTCTTCCCAGTTGGGTCACACACTTGTTGTTTGGGTTGGGATTTTCCCAAACTACAAACTGTGTGATAACTAGGCCATCATATCATAACATTAGGTAGCATGTCACCATTATCCATCTGAGTATCAAGTGTGACTATGAAGAAAGAAACATGAAGCCAGGAAATCCACCACATAATCCACTGAATCAACACCACATACAACATAATGGTGAAGTAAGAGGATCCACGATCATCCATATGCCCAATCAAAATGCACTATCTCCAAGAAAAAAAAAAGATCCTTCAACATTCATGTGAGTTATTCTTGAAAATTCTATCATGTGATGAAAAATCACAAATTTACCTCTCATGTAAATATGATGGGTAACACCCCCATCATACAAAGTTTTGTCTAAAAATGTGCCTTTCAACAATGAGCACATATCAACCTAGTGATTTGTAAGGGGTAGTGAAATTTTTTCACCTACCTAAATGATAAGGTGTTACCTACAACACTTTAACATACCATGCAATTTTGTTTTTATGTTAATTGCTTGGCTATGTTAGGGTTTATTGTTCTCATTGAGGAAAACCCATTGTAAGTAAGGTGGATATATGTACATTGTGATTACAATGCATGCACAACCAATGGTGCATGTCCTTATAATTTGTATCATATATAATATTGGTACATTGTTGGGAAATGGGTTTGTGATGCTCGACGTAGTAGTTGTAATGTCATTCTTTGAAGTTTGAGCATGTATTAATGCCAAAAATGTTTAACAATACTTCTCCTGAGGACAATGAAGTTGCTCCTTCTCCATCCAAGAGAAAAGCAAAGAAGATGCAGATGACAAACAATAGCAAAATCAATTTGACAAGGAAAGAATCGTTATTAACAACTTCCCCTCATCAAACATTAAGAACTTTGTATGTAGAGGCATGACTTCATGCAAATGTGCTCACTAATTTAAGGACACTATATTATATTAAATGCATAACCATGCTGGTTGTAACCAATGCTTACAATGAAATGTCATTAGTGATAATGGTTTACCATAACTCAAATATCAACGCAACAAATCATTAACTTCTTCAAATAAGCAACAAGAGATCAACTTGATAACAAAATCCCTAAATGAAAACATATTTCAACATTTCATCCAAATCAATTGATATCATGCATGATTTGAGCAATCCAAGAGACATTAAAACAACAATAATGACACATAGCTGAATTTGATGAGTTGGTGAAATGGAGCAACATATAACCTTGTCATGGCCTCACTGAGACTCCAACTTGTTAGCACTCTGTAAATTTTGTCTGGTTGATAAACAAACGACAGAGGTAATTGTTTCAACCAACTTTAGAGCTAGGTACTAGCCTGCTCAACTCAGAGAGGGATCTCTCGTGTCACTTGATATTTCTTTGGMAATCGATGGCTAGATTTAGTTTGTTTTGGGGGTTTTTATAAAGTTGTTGGCAAGGAAGGGGAGGGACACTTAGGGCTATGGAGTTGAAATTATGAAAGAGAATGAAAACAATGAATGACCAGTAGAACTATCCAGAGGATAAAGGCTAAATGAGGCAATGAATCTAAGTTGTAAATTGTAGTTAAGAAAAGCGTGAGAAGAAGGAAAAAACAAATAACTGCATCAGAGCATTACTGAAATGAATTCTAAATTAGCTAGGAAGAAAATTACACAGTTTAAATTTCTTAAGCCGAGAGCATCACAAGATGAATTCTAGTCCTTTGACTATCCAATTTAAACAGAAGAAAATGTAAATAAAATTAAAGAACACGGGAAATACATACAATAAAAGGAGACAAAACTCATATCACCACCATTAGAATCTTTTCATAAAGACTTCAAAAGCTTTTGCATATGTATTCAATTCAGCTCCAGAAAATTACAATTGAGTTCAAAAACAACTAAAAGGTGCCCTTTCACTTATTCCAACACTCATACATTCAAAACTCTTAACATTTATACAAACAACGAGTCCTTTTGTTTCCAAACCGGTTACAAATAAAGAAACGTTTCGTTTGGAAACCGTTTACATGAAAAAATAGGCTTCAAAACGCCACATGTAAATCTCAAACCGTAATAGATGTGTAAAATATGAGAACGGTTTTTGTAGATAAGATCATTATGAAGAAAAACATCTCTCTTTTTCTCTAAATTCATCTCCAACTAGCCGGAACACGTGCCGCAAAAAAATGTCTCAAACAGGAAAACATGAAAACTGAAAAATAGGGTTCAAATATTTCTTCGAATCTCTCAATATGTGAGACCTGTGTAAAATATGGGGGAGGGTTTTGTATATCAGATTGTCTTGAGTAAAAACCTCTCTCGGTTTTGTGAAATGTTTCTCCATCTGTCCAGGATCTACATTTGAAAAACATGTATTCCCACAAGAAAATCTTGAATCCGGAAATGTAAGGCTCCAATATGTCCTCGATTATCCCAGTATGTAATAGCTATGAGAATTCTGGGAGAGGTTATTGTTTTTTGGCCTGTGTTGAATATAAACCTCTTTTGGTTTCTCAAAACGTGCTCTGGTTTGCCCGAAATTCACCTCGGAAGAAGACTAGTCAAAATTACTTGAAATCTAGAAACTGAGACTTGAAAATTGATATACGTGAAACTGATCGAATTCGTCTGCAAATGGTTTAACCCCCAACTTACTTCTGCTAGCCATTTCGCAGCAATATCTATAGCGCTTGTCTCTCGAAAATTTCGGGGACGAGGCAGAGCAGTTTGGGATAGACTTATTTTCACCTTGAAATGCATCTGGTGGCGCCACATGGTCCCGAGTTGAAACCACGGTATTCTTATCAGCCCGCTTTAAGGAATTAACCTCCACGCTAGTTCTCCTCCCAATATGATCCCTGATCGTTGATCTACGATGTCGAAGATCTGTGGCCCACCAGGTCCCATCAAATCCGTACTCTCGCTAGATTTATCCTCCTCCCGCTGTATTTGGCCCTGTCTTCCAGTTTATCACGCTTCCACATTAGTTTAGTGCCTTGCTAAGTCTTGGAAACTGGATTTTTCACAGAAATTGTTATAGTGATAACACAACCCATTCACAAGTTGCCAATGAACACCTCTATGCATGGAAATATGTGTAAATCCCATAATCAGTAGCAAATGTGGAGTGGAAGGTGGACACTTGGATGATGTGTATTAAAGTAAAAAAGAATGATATCATATCAATCTCAAGACAAGCACTTTAATGTTGAAAATAAACATTATAAACTATTTTCATTTCAAATTTGTTATGGATGTGAGATTATTCACTGCACATATTCAATAATGATGTTAGCACATGCCATTATTGCCAATTGACAAGAGGAATATTAATATAGAACCAAAACCCAACATAAAGATAAATGTCACTATAAAAATAGCTTGTAATATGAATGCATAACAACCACACACATGACACCAAAACCACCATCCATAATAGTATCAAAGTGAAAGAGGATAAATCCCAACATCCCAACATAAAGATAAATGTCACTATAGAGATAACATGTGATATCACATCCATAACAACCACAAGCCAAAAATAGTTCATAAGTTCACACCAAACCACCAACAATAATAGTATCAAAATGAACTAAGTTGTTACACATTATCCAAAAAGAAAGAAAAAATATTTTAAAAATCTTAAAAACTATTCAACAAGGAGTAAGTTAACAAGTGAGCAAAGTCAACCTCTCTTATCTATATAATTTTTTTTTATGAGAAGTTATGGTTCCACTTAATTGATATAATAATTTTATGAAAAGTTATGGTTCAACTTAATTGATGAAAATTAGACCATGGAATTTTACCTTGAAAAGTTTTGGTTTATTTAAAGATCATCTAGACCATGAAATTTTATTCTCAAAAGTTTTGCTTTATTCAAAGATAATTTATATCTTAAATTTTCTTAAATAATAATAATAATAATAATCTATTTTTAAGGTCAATGTCAAACACCAAAAATTGATGTATAAAACCACCTTGCTTATGATTTTATTTTGTTTGCTAGTTTGTCTGTGATTTGTAGTGGCTGGATTTTTTGTCCCCAAGTTTGGAACATGTGACTTTAACATTACAGAGTGCCTTAACAACACTCGGTCAACCAGTGTCCTACACCTCGGGAACACCACCTTGCTTATGATTACCTTACAAAAAAAAATTAAACCCACACAATTTTTTGTGTTTAACCAATTATTAACTTACTCCATTCCAAAATACCAAACAAACATATAACAAATATTAATTACCTTATTAGTCCCTACCATGCCAAAG
>JASDQU010380445.1:0-11210 GCA_032191745.1 Picea mariana | reverse complement strand
AGTAGTCCTCCCACATGGAGATAATGCTCACGGGCTTGACAACCCACTTCTTCAATGTCCTAAGAGCCTAACAACCCGCCTCTTCCGTCCAGTTCTAGAGATTTTCCCAAGGTACAAGTATCGATAATGGCAGGATGAAGGTACAAATGGAAACATTATGGTAAAGTGAGAATGATGATGGAATGATAGGAAAACGAACTAAGATTGCCCAAAATTATGTGCATGTTCCCAACTTGACACTTGTCATGTTGGGAACTACATGGGACCCCACACGGACCCACCCCATGGTAATATGCTTCCCCCTTAGAGACTTAGGATAAATTAATTATCCCATACTTTAGACTCTAGACTTTAGGAATATTAATAAAATATTCCTTTTTGGCTTAAGCCCCCTTAACTTAGCCCCTTTCCTAGACTCTTATCCCCCCCTTTCCCCTTTTAGTGGAGTTTATCTTCCCATACTCTTTTACTTGGTAGGTCTGTAACAATGATGTGTTTTCATTAAAACCTAAGTGTGATTACATTTAACAAATATAGGGGTCACTGGCCTTTTAGCTTATGTCTCTCCAACCTAATAACCACATAGTCACTCTGGTCTCAAAATACATATATACAAAGGCACTTTGGACTAAATGTCTTGGATCACCAGCCTATAAGTATATTTACATTTACATTTACAATTGGGGTTCGACCTAGGAGTATTACATTCCCCTCCCCTTATTTATGCATTGTCTTTAGTGCAGTATAAACACATGTACAATCAAAACTTAAAAAGTCTTCAAAAAGATGTGGGTATTATGCCCACATAGCACCCTCATGCTCCGAAGTTACATCCTCAAGACCACTAGGTCCATTGGATGTTTACTATCCCTATGGATCGATTATGGAGCTGCTTGATTTTTTGGTCCAATATGCAAACCGACTGCACTTGAAAGTCGCCTTCTTGATCCACTTGAATCACATTCCAATCAATGACATGATTAACATCAGGTACACACTTTTTAAGCAAAGATACATGGAATACATTATGAACACATATCGATGCACGTAGTGCAAGCATGTATGCAACATGACCAATTCCCTCTAGGATTTAAAACGATCCATAATAACATGCTGCTAGCTTTGAACAATTTCCCAACTTCAGGGAACTTCTCTTGGCCTTTACTTTGAAGAACACATGGTCACCCACTTTAAACTCTCTGTGAGTTCTACCTTTATCAACATAGATTTTCTTCATATCTTGGCAAACTTTAAATTATGTTTTATTTTCACTATTTGTTCCTCCATTTCCTTGAGCAATTCTGGCCCAACCACTGCTATGTCTACTGGGTTGTCCTATCTCATTGGCATGTTGCCTATTCTACCATAAAGTGCCTCAAATGGGCTCATCTTTAAAGATTCTTGGTACCCATTGTTGTAAGTAAACTCTACCAAGTGTAGGTAGTTTTCTTGCTTCGATGGTTTGTCCATCACATACATTCTTAGCATATCTTCTATCACCCTATTTACCCTTTATATTTTTCCATTTGACTCTAGATGATAAGCTATGATAAAGTTCATATTCGTCCTAAATACTTTGAATAATCCCTTCCAAAAATTTGATGTGAGCTTGGGGTCTCTGTCAGACACGATTGTCTTAGGCACACCATGTAGCCTAGCAATTTCTTTCATATAAATATCATCAATGTTGGTTTCCTTGTGAGTGAGCTTTACTGGAATAAAATGAGAAACTTTAGTAAGCTTATCCACCACTACCATGATGGAATCATGATGCTTGTTAGTTCTGGACAGTTTGGCGATGAAATCCATTGTTACAACTTCCCATTTCCACTCAGGAATGGGTAATGGCTGTAGCAAACCAACTGGGTGTTTGTGCTCAGTCTTGACTTTTTGGCATTCCAAACACCTGACAATAAAATCAACAACTTCTTTCTTCATACCTGGCTAATAATATTGGCTCTCGACAACTACAATAGTTTTCTGGTAACCTGGGTGCCCAATATAAGGTACATTATGCATTTATTTTAATATCATATTTGTCAATTCCTAAGAATTTCACACATAAATTCTTCCCCTGTACATGAGAATTTCATCCTTTTCCAGCTTATAGTTTTCAATTTTCTACTGTAAATTACCTTGTTGAAAATTTTCCATTATTCCCATGTACTGCTGATTTGATTTTTCAACCTCTAAAATTTTATCTTTCAAATATGATTTGTACATGCTAATGGTTGTAGTATGCATCTCATGTGCCCTTATGCTGAGTGCATCAACCACCTTGTTCTCTTTACCTTTGATATGCTTTATATTGAAGTCATATTCACTGAGGAATTCCAACCATTTTCTTTTCCTGGCATTTAAAGTTGGCTGTCCAAATAAATATTTCAGACCACCATGGTCTATCCTTAATTCAAATATTTTCCCCATGAGGTAGTGCCTCCACATCTTCAAGGCATGCACTATGGCTGCCAATTCCAAATCATGAGTAGCATAGTTCTTTTCATGCTCCTTTAATTTCCTTGATTCATAGCATACCACATGCCCATTCTGACTAAGAACTCCACCAAGCCTTTCTTCACATGCATCGATGCAGACTACAAAATCTTCATTAGGATCAACAATTCTCAAAATTGGTGCACTAGTCAACAAATATTTCAAGTGTTGGGAACATCTTTCACAATCTGATGTCCACTCAAACTTCACACCCTTCTTTTACAAAGATCTGATTGGGCGTGCAATCTTGGAGAAGCCTTCAATAAACCTTCTATAATACCTTGCGAGCCCCATGAAATATCTCACCTCTGAGACAATCCTTGGTGTTGGCCATCCTTTAATGGATTTTATCTTTTCCAGGTCAATTGCTATCCCTTCCTAAGAAATAATATGCCCCAAGTAATGTATCTTCCTCTGATAAAATGAGCACTTGCTCAACTTTGCATACCACTGATATTCCCTCAAGACTTATAACACCTTTCTCAAGTGTTTCTTATGCTCTTCTTTATATATATATATATATATATATATATATATATTCCCAATGAAAACTATTCGAGTACTTCCCTATGATCCATGGATGGTAAAAATGGTAAACTGTTGACCTTGATTACAGAGCCTCACCCTTTGAGGATTAAGAGAGTCAAATCCATGACCTCCCCAACTGATCAGTAGCAGAGAGATCTCACATCTGGCTCAAGATCACTTGAGCATATATATATAACTTTAATTTAGGGTCGATGTTGTAATATCATATAGTTTTTTTAAAGGGCCATGTGTTAACTCCACTTTGGGTACAAAAAAAATTAGACATCTCCCTCATACTAGATTAGAAAGCACCTCTTCATGCAATACAAAAAATAACTCAACTTTATATTGTTAATGTAAATTTTCTATTGAATAATATGTTAATTTAATATGTACAATCTAAATTTATATTGTGATATGGTTAAATATGTACATTGACTTGAAGTTGCCTATACAGTGGAGATCATTTGGTTTTAATATGATTGAAAACCAATGTAGGCTTATGGTTCAAAACTTAGGGAGGTTATCAATGAGTATGTCACAATATTATTCTAGAATACACTAGTAAATTAGTCTAGAATACACTAGTAAATTAGTCTCGAGCTCTTTAATTATAGAGAGAACTTGTGCCAAATGAAAAAATAAATAAATATTAAAATAAAGTTGGAATTTTATGATATTCATGAACTAGTAACACCATATTGGACTATTAACATTACATTATGTATCATATTGGACAATGAACATTATGTTGGTTAACTTTGGACTATTAACATTACATTATGTATCATATTGGACAATGAACATTATGTTGGTTAACTTAAGATTGTTCTAACCCATAAACAAAACGCCAATAAATGACAATCGATATATAACATAAAAATGCATAAGAGGTCTTAACAAAGCACCCATCAATCGACATGTAACATAAAAAACCATAAGACGTCTTATCAAAACAGCCCCATGGATGCTTTTCTCATTCTCATTAGTCCCTCCCGATAGGCATGGGACTATAGTAATGAGGCATTCGTTGACTCCATATTATTTTGATATTTGAGCATAATTTTTTTCCATAATTTGCAAGGTTAATTTTGGAGTATTTTTATTATAATTGTAAGAAATGTAAAAAAGCTATTTATCTAACATATTATTGGTTGAAAAATTTAAAGTCTTATTGTAGCAGTGACAACATGCATTAATAATTTTGGGTCTCTAACCTTGCGTGGCAGTGTGCATTAATTAGATTCTCCATTTCCAAAACTGATTCAACTCATAGGAATTTATCATCTCTTGACATATTATTGCAGTCGATGCATTGGGGATCAAAGCCCTGTAATTGTCAATATCTTCGTATCACTGCATTGTCAATGCAGCTGAGGGCTCTCTTCGTTGTCGTGGCCATCTGCATGTCCATCTTTCTTCACTTCACCGCATCCCCACTTCAACACCTCCAACGCCTTCTCGTATTAAACAGATTAAGATTAAGCATTCCCCGCACCATACATATTTGTGGTCTTGGGCACCTGCTCATCATCATCTTCCTTGCGATGGAACATATGGTGGTGCTGTTTTTCCAGAGACATCTTCTTTAAACACAAACTAGAAAGTAGAGTGACCCTTACAATGCTTAGAAAAATAAACATAAATGGCTTACCAGAGCATAATCCAGATGAGATGTGAGAAATTAGATACTACTTATCTTCTTCATGCAACAAAAAAACCTCATCAAAATAATTTTCGAATGCAGGAAAAAAATCGTTCAAGGCCCGTATAAAAATTTGGTCTGCCTGGACATTGAGATATTAAAAGTTTTTACTTTTGTTGTTGTCAAAATGTAGAAGGTATGTACGTGGTCCATGTTACTAATAATCTGTTAAAATTATTTTTATTAAAGGGTTTTGAATTTATATTAATATATTTTTATGTAATATATTAAAATAATATGGTATAAACTGTGATATATGACTAACTAGCACAGTCACATAATTGTGGTTGATCAATGCCGAAAGGCTAATAAGATGAAAAAAATTCTTAAAAGAATATATTAAATTTTATTATTGATTAACAAATAAATGGTTGGTAAATGTAAAAAAGTAAACACATAAACTGATGTCTTTATAATAGCTAGGAAGTTAATGATTGAAATCATAGCCATTTATTTTGTGTGACTACTAAGAATATTCCAGCCATATTTAATTCTGTCCACAGAAAACTTATTAAGCACTAAACCCCTATTAAATCTGCCCATTGTCAATAGGTGTACGCCTTTCGGCGTAACTAGAAATTGCAATATATTCCAAAATGTCGTAACTTTTATAATCTACAAAATTTACTGTAAGTTTGCGGCATCCATTCCTTTGCGGAAGAATTCACAATGAAGAGATTTCTCCTGTGAATATATCCAGGAGCGAAAGCAACAAACGAGGCATGAAAGGCAGGCATTCACGAACCCCGATGTCATGAAGCCTCCATTAAATTCAAGCGGGAAAAGGCTTCAAAACTTTGTGAGTTCTTTCTGCTTCATGGTCGATGTTCGAGCATAATTCTATACCAAACCACTTAGAAATAATGGAGTAAGAGTCAGTAGTAAGAGTCAGTTCTTAGTTGAACTCTACTTCACTGTCTGTAGAGTCTAGTCATTTATGGTTTGTTGTAACTGACTAAGTAACAGTCATTTTCTATATAAGGATGTAATCAATCTTCATTGAATAATATAGAATGTGAGTATAGCCTCACCTGTGTGTTGTTTTGCCTGATTTTAAGTTAGTATCAAAGCGAAGTTGGAGATCCAACTTTGTGAAGCGAAATCCGATCTCGAATTAATTAATTTGGAAAAATCACCGACACCCCACTATACAGTGTTAGAGTTAGAGAGCGCCGACACTCTCACACTTYTGAAATTAAAAATTTCGGATCTCCACCACTACATTTGCATGCGTATAAGGATGTTAGAGCGCTTTCACTCCCCCTCCATTGTACGGTAGAGTTAATGCTCCCTTCATTCCTTTGTAGAAGCGTCGACTGTTCTTTGTGGAAAGCACCAGTTTTTTTGTTGTTGTTAAAACGTGAGTTTTGCTGCTGAGTTTGGAGTGTCCTCAGATCCCTCGCGCGTACTTAGATCTGATGCATTTGTGTGGACAGATCATGTAGAAGAGGTCGTGAGGGGACTCTGCGTGAGGTATGAGAAATAACTCATCGCGAGCATTGAAGCGTGAGGTTATAGTTTCAGTTTTCTTTTTTGAAGCATTTCCTTAATGCACAGTTTTTTATTTTAAAAAGTGTGCGATGATTTGCATGAGATTGAGCAAATCGTGAAGGCTCGTTTCTTATGAAGCTTGAGTGCATGGCACAATAAAGGATATATTTTTTTTATTAAAGTGGATTTATGTGTGCATGTAAAATGGAGGATATCATAGCTTACTGGATGGATATTGATTTAAAAAATGGATATTAAACTTTATGTGGGATATTAAAGTTTATTATAGTGGATATTTTTTATATGAGAGTTTTTTCTATTTTTACATGAGAGCTTTTTTTATATGTGAGATATTTATAAATGAGTATGAGTTTTTATGCATGGAGGTTTTCTTATATTTCTTTTAAGAAAGCTGAGAGTTGAGGTAGAGACGGATCGGTGGATCCGAAGGCAGAGCGACGGATTGCTCAACACTTGACGAAAGTTGCATACTCTTGGTGATTCACCGTTGGTGATACAAAGATCCATTGTCTGGTTGGAAGAGCATACATTTGTAGAGATGGCGAATCCTCTGGCAGAGACCTACCTCAACGAAGCCAACAAGTTAGATGGATTGAATTTCATTAACTACAAATTCAAGATGCATACGCTCATGGAAGGTTATGGTGTCTGGAACATTGCGAAGGGAACTAAAGTGAAACCTGATGCGGCTGCAGGTGTGACAACAACACAGATCCAAGATTGGGAGAAGCACGAAAACAAGGCAAAGGTATTGTTGCGCATGCCTGTTAAAGATAACATAATTCCACATATTAGAGAAGCTTCAACTTCTGCTGCAACGTGGACAACGCTTAAAACATTGTATGAAACTAGAAATACAAATCACATTTTGTTCCTGAAAACTAAATTTTTAGGCATCAAGATGGATGGAAATGAATCTGTTAGTTCATTTTTGGGTCGTATTAAAGAGGTGAAAGACAAGCTAGTAAATATAGGGGAAACTGTTTTCAACACTGATATGGTCACTATTACCCTAAATGGTATGCTAGAAGATTATTAGATGTTCATAATAGGTCTCTCATCAAGGGAGAAAGCTCCTACATTTGAAGAACTGGCATGTATTTTGCTGCAAGAGGAAGAGAGGCACGAGAATCTGAAGCCTCAGAATAAAGATTTGGCATTGTGGTCAAATAAGAGATCTGTGAGAGGGAGATCAGGAGAAAGAGGCAAAGGAGGCAGTTCATAGAAGAGAGGTAGTTCATCGTAGAGAAGACAATCTCCAAGACTGAATCAAGGTATGCAATCTAACAGGACTGAGTCAAAGAGTTGTTTTTATTGTGGTCGACCTGGACATATTGTTAAATACTGTCATAAGAAGAAGAGTGATGAAGCTAGGAGTAAACCTAGAACACATTCAGGTCATTATCCAGAAAAATCTTCAAATCATGATCTCAGATTATTCATTGCTAGTGATGATATTGATGAACCCCCAAATTTTGATTCATGAGATCTTAGGCTGTTTGTGTCTAACGCTACTTTATCTGCTGAAACGAATGATTCTGATGCCTCGTTTTTGGATTCCAAAGAATTAATACATATGACTTGTAATAAGAACTGGTATGCTAATTTTAAAGAAACACATAATGGTGCCAGCATATATCTTGGAGATGACCGTGCTCATTAGATCAAGGGATATAGAGACATTCCTATGACATTGCCAAATGGTACTATTCGTCACATTTGCAATGTTGTTTATGTACCAGGGATAAAGAAATATTTGATCTCTGTGTCCACCATTACAGATCAGAACTTGAAGGTTGAATTCTTCAAGAATTATTGCATAGTGAAGGATCTGCTGGACCACTTCCAAACTGTTGCAACATGAGTCAGAGAAGGAGGCCTGTACAAACTTGATGTTACCAGAAAATCACATCACGCACTGACTTCTGCAACTATGCCAACATAGATTCTTTGGCATCAAAGGTATGGCCACATCAATCATCCTGATTTATTGTTATTACAGAAAAAGAATATGGTTGAAGGACTTCCCATGTTAAATAATGTGAATGTTGCTTGTGATGGATGTGCATTAGGAAAGATGCACAGAGATGAATTCTCCTCTAATCCTGATAAGAAAAAGAGAGATGTGTTATATCTTGTGCATACTGATGTTTGCAGGCCTATGCAAACTAGGTCTTTAGGAGGTGCATTTTACTTTCTGTTATTTATTGACGATTGCACGAGATATACATGGGTTTACTTCCTTAGAAGAAAAAATGATGTTTTCGAGTACTTTAAGGAATTCAGAACCATGGTGGAAAAGCAGACTCAAAATCCATCAAAATCCTCCGTTTAGATCAAGGGGGAGAGTATAAATCAGGGGACTTCAACAAATATTGCAAAGATCATGTAATAGTACAACAGTTTACAGTACCACACACTCCACAACATAATGGAGTCGCTGAAAGGAAAAATAGAAATCTGGTAGAGTGTGCACGCAGTATGATGAAAGGTAAGAATCTCTCGAATACATTTTGGGATGAAGCCATAAATACTGCAGTTTATTTAAAGAATAGAAGTCCAACAAGGTGTCTTGATAATGTTACTACTTTCGAAGCCTTGTATGGTTCCAAACCTGCAGTTCATAATTTGAAAGTATTTGGGTGTAAGGATTTTGCTCATATTCCAAAGAAGAATAGGAATAAATTGGATGTTAAAGCCATTAAATGTATTTTCATTCGATACTGTTATGAATTTAAAGCATACAAACTATTTGATCCTTCTACTCACAAAGTATTTGCGAGTAGAGATGTACTTTTCCATGAGAAGGAAGCAGGAAATCATGACATTAGCAGTCATGAGGAATGGCATAGACCTCTTGATGAAGGAGTTAAACAAGAGAAACAACAACCATCACAACAGCAGCCAAAAATGCAACGATAACAACAGCAGTAGGAAGAAGGGCTCAATGATACAGACAATTCAAGCAGTCACAGTTCACCTAGAGGCGAAGACAGATCTTCATAAAGTGGGGAGGAAGATAATCAGTTGAGAAAATCTTCATGACAGGTTCGGCTCCCTGAGAGGTATAAAGACTATGCCCTAATGAATAACATTTCAAATTTCATAGATCCCATGAGTTTTGATGAAGAAAATGAACATGATGAATGGAGTAATGCAATGGAGGAAGAATATGAATCTATAATGAAAAACAATACTTGGGAATTAATTGATTTGCCTAAACATAAAAATCCCATTGGATGCAAATGGATATACAAACCCAAATTTAAATCAGGTGGTATTATAGATAGATATATGGCTAGACTGGTGGCAAAGGGGTATTAAAAAACATAAGGTATTGATTATGCTGAAACATTTGCACCAGTAGCTAAATTGAATACTATCAGTTTGTTAATTGCTTTAGCTACAAAGTATCATTGGAAGTTGCACCAATTAGATGTTAAATCTTCATTTTTGAATGGTGAGTTAAAGGAGGAGGTTTACCTTACTCAACCTAAAGGGTTTATGGAACAAGGGCAAGAACACTTAGTGTGTAAGTTAAAGAAAACATTGTATGGACTAAAACAAGCACCTAGGTCATGGTATGAGAAGATAAAATCTTTCTTTATTCAACATGGTTTTATGAGGAGCACGAGTGATCCAAATCTGTATACCAAATTTGTTGAGCAGGGGTATATAGTATTGATTTCTTTATATTTTGATGATTTGATAATTACAGGAAATCCAAAGAAATTAATTGATGAAATCAAGGTGTAGTTGTCAAAAGTTTTTGAAATGAAAGATCTTGGTGAGTTACATTACTACCTAGGTCTTGAAGTTTGGAGAAATGTAGGCCAAACTTTTGTTTGTCAGAGTAAGTATGTCGGAGAAGTACTTAAGAGGTTTAAAATGGATCAATGTAAGTCTTTTATTGGTCCCATGCAACAGAAAGTGAAACTTTCTTGTGATGATGGTTTGAAGGAGGTGAATGGCACTATGTATAGACAAATGGTGGGTAGTTTGAATTATCTCACCACAACCAGACCTGATATTGCATACTCTGTGAGTGTGTTAAGTTAGTTTATGGCGAAACCTCTAGAAAGCCATTGGAATGCAGCAAAGGCGGTACTTAGGTATCTAAAAGGAACACTTGATTATGGTATTAAATATACTGATGCATCTGATGTTGAGTTGACAGGTTACTCAGATTCTGATTGGGCTGGCAATCCAGATGATCGAAGATCAACCATTGGATATGCGTTTCACATTGGATCCAGGGTTGTTTCATGGAGCAGTAAAAAACAACCTACTGTATCTTTGTCTTCTACTGAAGCAGAATATAAAGCCTTGTGTGCAACAACTTGTGAAGCTGTTTGGTTAAGAAGACTTCTTCAAGATGTTGGAAAAGAACAAAAAGAACGTAGAATGATCAAATGTGATAATACAAGTTCAATCAATCTTGTGAAGAATCCAATTTTTCATGCAAGGACAAAGCATGTTGATGCTCAGTTTCATTTTGTTAGAGAAAAGTTGCAGTCAAATGAAATAACTCTTATGTATTGTAATACCAGTGAAAATGCTGCTGATATTTTCACTAAGCCTCTTGGAAAGATTAAGTTTGAGTTGTTTCGGGAGATGTTAGGTGTAGAAGTCAACCCATTCTCCATTAAGGGGGAGACTTGGAAATAATGGAGTAAGAGTCAGTTCGTAGTTGAACTCTACTTCACTTTCTGTAGAGTCTAGTCATCTATGGTTTGTTGTAACCGACTAAGTAACAGCTGTTTCCTATATAAGGATGTAATCAGTCTTCATTGACTAATATAGAATATGAGTGTAGCCTCACCTATGTGTTGTTTTGCCTGATTTTAAGTAAACCCCCCCGACCTATTTCTGTGAATACGATTTATAGAAAAAAAAAACGTCTGGATATGACTGCCCTAATGTCTGCCCACTACCTGTAATAACTTCATGCCTACTACCTACAATAAGGCCG
>JASDQU010380441.1:0-11210 GCA_032191745.1 Picea mariana | reverse complement strand
CTCTGTGTGTATTTTATGTGTGACTGATGATCTTTACTCTTACTGTCCATATGCTGTATGATTGGTTGATAACACATGAAGAAATCTTAATAATTATTTAAAAGGCATAAAATTGTTTAAGCTTATAAACAACTGATTCACCCCCCCTCTCAGTTGTTCTAGTATTTCCAACAGGTAGAGCATTAGCAAATACCTCAATTTGCAACTCCTTAGTAGGTTTAGCTTTGGGTTGAAAAAAAATCAGGATAGTGGTAAACCATTGATTAAAGTATTTAAACTTCTCTTTTGAACTCATGGTGGCAGTGAACAGTTTGGTCATTAAAGCTCTTGTGGTGGTTTCTTTTGCAAATTTGTCTAAGAAATCTTTTTGAAACTTTGTCCAACTATTTATGGACCCCACAGGAAAGTTAAAATACCAAGTGGAGGTTGAATTCCCAAAGGTATAAGGGAAATCCTACATACTACATCCTCATGTTGTATGTTCATCAGTCTTATATCTAGTATGAACTTTTTAATATGGTCTTCAGGAAATCTGGAGGTTTCAGGGTCGAATTTGGGAAGCAATTTTTATGGATGTTGAGGGAGGTTATGTACCTATCCTGGGATTGCTATACCATCTCTAGCTAACCAAGGTTGATTATTTGAAGGTGGATTTCCCCTTTCTTCATTATTATTGTTATTATCCTCCATGTTGTATGATTATGAAACTGAGCAATCCAAGTTAAACCCTTCCTTGTCAGATTCAAAATCATCAGGCTCAGATTAGTTATCGATTGGTGTTTTTGGGATCAAATTAAGGGGTTGTTCGATCTCAGTGAGGGAAAAATCTATCAAGTCTTCTACTGTGTGAACAAAAACTCGGTCAGGGGTATCGACCATTGGTCTACTTACTTTTTTTCTATGAGGAAGTAACAAGGATAAGGGTAACGATCCAATTTTTCGAGTGTAAGATCTTTTGATTCTTTTGAATTGGTTCAACTCCTCATGGGGAAGAGCATAAGATATTTCATAGAATAGGTGTTCTTCTTCATACTAGGGTGAGTTACTCATTTTGGGAGTACTCTCTGTATGTAGGTTGTCTTGAGAATGACTAGCCATGCATGTGGGATATTTTAAATCTATAGGATATGCAAAATATATTATTAGAAATATTATTATCCATTCATGCATGGCTCTCCTTATAGAACCAATTCTGTTGAGGGGTCTAAGATCCCTTTAAATCAATAGTAGGAACCAAATCTACCTTAGAGGCCCAATTAGACTCTGTAGCGTTTGATGGTGGAATGGTTCTCCATATATTTTGATATAGCTAATTTATTGATGGGATTTACTTAGTGATTGACAAGATATCTTTCAGTGAAAGTTCCTCCTTCAGATTATATGTTCTCTTTTTGTCTTTTCTTTTATTAGATGAATCTGATAAAATGAGGTTGGCTGGTATAAAACAACTGATAGAAAGGATTCTTAACTACTCAAGAAGGTTGAGCGTGGGATAACCCTCATTCTCAAGCATGCAAACAACAATATTCACACATATTACAAGACTAGTAATAGTACATTAACTTGTTGGTATTTCAACATTGACTCAAATACAATTATTGAAATAAAATACGCATGCAATAAGATGAGTGCAAGAAAAATAGTTTCCTTAGATCTACCATCAATCACACATTAACACAATGATTTTTTTTTCATCATTAAGAACAAAAGAACTACTAAAATATTGAAATAGATAGCTTATCAATAGATTCAAACTCTTACTCATTACATCAACAATTACTAAAATAAAAGTTGGAAGTAATTCCTCCTCAATCCGATCACATAACGCCTTTGATGAAAAACAAATTTGTCTCTAGTTCTAAACAGAACTTCTCAATTAAGGTTGTTCAGAAATAGTTCTTTACAATTCTCAAAAAGAGGGTCTTTTCCAAAATCCATCCACCCTTTCTAAAATATAAATACCCATATTTATAAAGAATCACTAACTAAAAATGGTTGCTACAAGTTTGTATTAAGAAAAAAAAAATATTTCCACGTGGCGCTTGATCTCTTTGTCCTATGGAAATAATTTTGTGGTTCTACTGGAGTGGGTGACTCTTCTCATATTCTAACCACTTGACGAAGAGATCCATGCATGTGTTAGCATATGGGAATCTATGTTGATCCATCGGAGCTGCAAGCATTTCCTTCACTTCCACTGCCTATTCTCTATATTTGGAGACTTTGGAACTTAAATGTTGCATAAATGCATGAGCCTTGATCGAATGTTCCATAAAATTATGTATTTGACCCGGTTTCATGCTTTCCACATGTGTGATATCCACTCCCCGTGCTGAGTCTTTTTCTGCATGTCGTTTGACTATGTCATGCAAGTCGACAAAGTCTTTGGGTGAGCTAAACTCTGGAAGGCCAATATCTCTCATCCCCCGATTGATCTTTTTCCAGCTTCTTTCACACTCTTCCCATCTCTTTTGTATTTCTCACTGAGGTTCCTGGGCCAAACTTACCCAGTATTTGGTTGCTTTCCTGATCTAGGCGATGTTGTTATCCATTATCTCTCAAATACCATTCTCCTCTGCGTCTCAGCTCTTCTACATTGCACTGATGTAGTCAATTCATTCTATAGCTTAGTATGTCTTTTCATACCATATCTCCACGTCCTTATAGGTTTCCAGTGCCATAAGGGTATCTTCTTAATAATCGGCTACACATGCAGTGAAAATATGTATTTCTCTTGTGAACTTTGCATATGCATATTGGAACTCACACTTCAAAAACATTGTGGCCTATGTTGAGTCTTGGTAATATTTTTCCAAATGGCACAGACGGTCTAGATCCTTTAGTGAAACGGACATTTCCTTTTCATCACACTTTTCTCGATCCAATGTGGCATCAATGATATCCATCCTTGTATCGATGAGCTTAGATGTCTTTGTGTATTCTGTGTTGAGCATCTTCTCCTTCGTGATGATGAGAATCAAGCTATCTAGTGTGAGCCTTATTTTCTTGGTGGTTCTCCTCATGATATATTTCCTCTTCCTATCATAAGTGATTGCCTATGTATCGGTGACCTCATCAACGGACTCAGGGATTTTTTGTTCTCCCCAGGTCAGAGTGTTGCCCAGGATTCCTGATGTATGTATTTTTTCTAGGATTGCTTCTTGTACTTCTTCCATATGTTTCGATGGCTCGACCTTCATCTAGAGTTCATTGGCTGGTGGGTTATCGACCAAAATTGAAGATTCAATGATAGTATTAGTACTTACTTGATGATTGATTATCGAGGTGGCGATATCTGGTTGTTACACTTGGTCTTTTTGTCCACCTGAACCTAGGTCATCCCTGCATTTGTCTTTTGAGGTCCCTGATAAGTCAAGAAACTCAGTGTCTAAGACACTTTTGGCCTCATGGTCTCACTGCGGAGTGTTTGGAATTGATGCATCGGGACTTGGAGAATATGTTCCCCCAGGTTCTTTCTCCTCTATAATTGGTATCAAAGTTGCAAGTGAGACCTCTGAACTCTCTTCATCATCATAGATGGTTATTATATCAAACAGGGGATTTGGCACACCCGTTTCACCTGGTGTTCTTGGAATCTCATACTGGGTTGGAATGGTCACCAGTGATATAGCCTATGGTGATGGAACTTTGGTGTTTTCTAAACCAGTGGTTTCCTCCAATTGTATTGACTCTGATCCATTTAGCTCTTCTCTGATTTTGATTGGGTCGGTCGGGCTGATCCTCATCATTTCTACTAGTTGAGGATCGTTATCTAGCTAGTCAATGATTCTTTGGGATCCTTCTAGTAATATCAACCCCCTCCTTTGTGCCTCTATGGTTTCTACTTCTCTAATTTCTTCTCTAACCCTGAGATCTTCCTGAGTCGATTTTTCTATTGTTTTGACCTACTCATCCATGCTCATAGCTTTGAACCTAGTCATGTTCGAGTTATCTTTTCTCTATAATAACTCCTCCCAGTCCTAAGCACATTCTATAAAAATCTCATCTTTAAACTTGTCATGCGTGTATGGCCAACAGGAAGAGACTTGTAAAGTGTGTTGGAGAACTAGGCCTTTAGGGTCATGCTTGTGAAACTGGCCTATCAAGAACCTATATTCCAGCTGACTCAAACCCTCTTGTTTAGCTTGAGCAGTGTCCTTCACCATATAAAACCCTACATGGAAACCGTAGGGTATGAATGCTCATTTCTTGTCCTTAACCAAAGTGGCACTATAACCCTGTAGGATAGTCTACTAATAGATTTCTCCTACAACAAGTTAGTTGGGATGTGAGAAGGGATAAAATGTCGTTCTCCAGTGGCCCCAAACACCCTGATATAGTTTTTGGTATCATCTAGGTACTAGTGGCCTACTCTTGAAATAATTTTCTTGGATACTATAGACAACCTTGGGAATTCCCTTTTAAATATAATAAAATAAATCCGAGCAATGAATTCATCGCAAATAAGAGCATAAGACTTCTTGTACTTGTTTTCCCATAGGATGTTGAAGTAGAAATGTACATGCAGCTATGCGATGTGTCATCTCAAATTCATACCGGCGAAGACATTTCTTGCACAGATTACATCTAGCAGAAATGAGTCCATGTGAAAAGAGGGTGCTTCTCCCTCCTTTGAAAACTCAGCCTGCAGTATACTAGTTCTCAATTGCTTGGAGATGATTTATCCCCAGTTGAAGCTACTCGTCAAAATATCCACGGTGTATACCGGAGGCATCCATTCCTCTGAGAACTTGGCGTGGTTTATTTCTTCATATAATCGGAAGATTATAGACATTAAGTAGATATACGGCTCCCTCAGATTCACTGTCTCATACCAGACATTGCTCAGGTTCATAAATTTCTTGTCTTCCTTCCACGAGGAGGCCATTAATCGACTGGTGTCATGGAATTCACAGAACTTCGCCATGAATTTGGTGTTCAACCGCTCCTCTAGGTCCCTGATTTTGTATTACTTTTGGGCCTCTGTCGAGATAAAATTGTTGACACATCCACCATTCTCATCATTGATTAGGCACTTATGAGCATCTGTGTGATCAATTATCCAACTCAAAGTCTTAATGAAAGGCAAGACTGGAGTTCAAAAGGCTACTAAATGCAAACATGACTGTCAGATATTCAGGAAAACCTAGTCATCGAGCACCCTTACAATCGGGTCATTGTGTGGGATAAACTTTGGGTAATCTTCTCAGTTGAGTCTGTTGAATAAATATCCCCACTGTGGGAGAATTATTTTGCATCCAATGGTTTCTTTTGTATCGCCAAAAGTAGGTGGTTGAGCGAATTATTTCTTAGTCAATGTCTTGATGATCAGCTCCTCTCTGGGAGAAAACTCCAACTACCTCATTGTGTCGGTATAATATCCTTCACAAATCTCTGCTTCTTTTAATTTTTGTGTGTTACAACTCAAAATTACTCACTTCGATAGTGTCGCAAGTGTCTTCATTACAAGTGTCACAAGTGTCACATTTTGGTCACAAGTGTCACAAGTGTCAGAAAAAGAATAAATGTATATGTTGTGCCTATAATGACATCAAAAGGACACTTGAAACACCTCAAACAATTGATTTGGAAGAAGAGGAATGGGTTAACAGATTTTATACACCTTTTGCCACTAGAAAACCCATTCAAGAGGTATTTTTGGAGAGGAGCGCTCCCCCATATATTGTTAGGGAGAGTTATAACACCCTGATTCCCTTTATAGGGAGTGCTGGCACTATTATAAGTGCCAGTGCTCGTTGTCCTTCTTTCAAAGAGCATTATAATGCTCTGATGCACTTTTTGGAGGAGCGCTACTTATTCCAGGTGAAATTTTGTTTGTTGAGAAGATTGAGGGAAAGATCCCCTCAATATCTGAAGGTGGTTGGTTTTGAATCCTTGGTCAAGCCATGATCTTAGGGTAGATCCATAACTGAAGGAGGAAAATCCTCAACTTACCCCAAATATATCTCAAGTGGTTGGGCCTCTCCAAGATTATTTAAACAGGCCTTCTCATGGTGAAAGGGATGGAAAGAATTGTGAAGCATCTAACTTATGATCTCATGAAGAAGATGTTGTTCCAAACATCAACATTCAGTGTGTATACTGTTTGAGCAAGGGTTCGGATGAGGAAGGCTTGATGAAGCTGCTACACTCACATATATGGTTGTAAGAATTCTTCATTGTTGTTCCCTTTAATATAATATTCTTGGCCTGTTTCTTTCAAATCTGTGTTTGATCTCACATGAATTTGTCTCTAGTAGGTAGGTCCATTTCGAGCTAATCTCAGTAGAGTAGGAAGTTGTTTGTACTTTTTTTTGTCTACAGGGCTTATTGAGGAGTTCAATATTGGAGCTCAACTCGGACCGTGTAGGGACAAACACTAGTAAAAGGTACTGTTGCACCTCTTCTGCCACCTTAGTGATCAAAATAGAGGTGCTTGCAAGCTCAGTTGGGTCTGCTGAGCAGGACAGCTGTAAGGAAAAGAGTTAGGGAAAGAAATAGAAAACAACAACTAAGAATTAAACTAAGAAATGCAATAACAACTAAATTCATGAGAATAGGGACATAGAAACAAAAAGAACCATAAGACCTATGTCACCAATGATGAGGCTGATCTATTAGTGAAGTAATACACCAAGAAGAAAGGGGACTATGAGTCTCTTCTTCCTCCAAGGGAGGGCTCTTGGACCCCCACTAGCAAGCTCTTCTTACAACAAAGAAAAATGGAAAATGATGAAAGAACTCTTTGCAAATCCACTCAAGGGGTGAAATGGATTTCTCAATGCAATGGTGGAAATACACTCTTAGCAAGGATGGAGTCCTCAAGAGAATAATGGCAGCATAACATTACTTTGAATTCCTTGAAAAATGAGGTGCATCCATGGCCTTTTTATAGCATTCCTTTGAGCTATTGTTTAATTGGTTTGTAGTGTGAAAAGAGGCTAATTATGGCATTTCTAGGCCTTTGACCATCCATCCAGTCGAATCCAGTCCAGATTTGAGGGTCAAATTGGCTTGGGATCTGAACCATAAGTGGGTGGGAGGCCGGACACTCTCATAAATGCATCGTTTGGTAGGTGTGCAGCTTTTTGTGATAACAATTGTGCATCATGCGCATGTGCGTGATTTCTACATTCATGTTCCGCGCATGTGCATGCGTGCCCAGTGTCTTCATAGAAACCTTCAATTTTTCACTACTTTGTATAGTTTTTGACCCTTTTATGAATGCCTTGGTGTTAATTCAGGTCCATGGATGACTTCATCATTGTTTGACGATGCTGAGTTCTTATAACCATGTGCGGAAGAAATTTCAGTGATAACAGATGCCCCCTGATGGATGAGGTTAGGAGCATACGTATAGCTGAAATCCATCAATGTTTCTTCTACTTAGAATGTTGTTGTAAGAGAGAGCAATAGTGGGATCGTCTAGAGTGATCCGTTGGAGGGAAAAAGGAACCGGTAGGACCTGACCTTCCATGAGGTGTGTAAAATAAAAAACTGTGTACAAACGAGGTGGACATGCCCCATGCTCGTGTCATGTAACTCAAAAAAGATGAATGAAGTGTTGGTGTAGACAACTGCAGTGCCCTCGGGGGTAGTCGTGATAAAGGCAGAAGACAATTCTGTGGATGAACATACTCTGAATAGTAGGCAGTGATCGTGGTGATAAGTATCACTGATTATGGGGGCATTGATCGCCCAACCAAGTTCAGAGGTCTTTGGCAAATGAAAGAACTAACTACAATAGTCACAAAGTAAGACCCACCATAACATGAGAAAGTGTTGACGTCGAATGTTATGGGGGTCAACGACAGCAGGGAGTAATGGTGTTTCACCCTGTGCCGTCTGAGATCTCTCATTGAGTGGATAATGAGAGTCAAGATACTGTCGCCCTTCTGGAAAACTATGCTGATGTCGACAAAAAGGGGGACGTGACTCCTAGAAGCAAATGGCTTTGTGAAATCTACTAGGTAAGGTGAGGAAGTGGAGGAGGTACATGGATGAATTCAAGACATGGGAAGACTCAAGACTGCCCTTGGTTGGAGTATGTGTGAGATAAAAAGTGGCCGCAACCATTCAATGAGGTCGAGTGTCAGGGGGACAATGAGACCGGGGATAAGTTGTGCCAGAGGTGGGACAAGGTGAAAAAATTCAGAGGGCAGAGGTAAGTGTCCTGTGGGATACTTTGAATATATGGATGATGCCGGTAAGGGTGGACAATAAGTAGTGCTCCAACCAAGGGTGACATGGGTTGTGGTTGGCCAAAAAGGGAAGTAGGTCGTCAAAGGTGACGAAAAAAAGGTAATGTAACGACTGAAAATAAAGGAATTTGTACAATAAATAACGAATAATTGGGGAGAAGTGTACAAATACAGAAACAGGTGCCCCAGTGTGATATGGTGGGCCCATGTAGGGCATAATTTGCTCGGAGAACTGATGAAGGGTGGGGGCCCCATTGGTGGGTTTCTGTATGAGGTAGGTGAAATGAAGGGATATTTGCATATGGGTAGATGGATTGTGGATGAAATGGAGGGTTCATGCTATTGCGGAGGTGCAACCTGACCATAGAACCATGGAGAGATAATCTGGGAGTCCATTGGGAAAGATAACATAATGAGGAGAAGGAGTATGTGGTTGATTCACGACATGATGTAAGACTATCAGGACTCCCATCCCTAAAGGATTTTTTTGAAAAACAACATGAGTGTTAGAAGTGCCAAAAGGTGCTATGAATGGGACAACGCATGTGGGTAAGAATGCTACTGGGTGACAGTACCGAAGATGCAAATGGAGGTGTGGGTACTGTAGAGCCGGGAAAGGGGATCCTAGAGGAAAATTTCAGAGAGTGTGACTGGAAATGTAAGTGTGATACAGAGGGAATGACTACATGCCAATGCTGAGTATATACCTGAAGGGGTTGTGTCGATGTATGATGACCAAGTACCTACACACATGAAAACCAAATACTCGACGTGAACAATATCTGAAGATAATCAAATCTATGAGAATGTATTTGATAAGTGTGAACATGCGTATGCGTACTTGATCAGTGTAAAAAAATGGTGTCTCGGGGGCTCAGGATGAAAAGAGGCTTAGGGACTATTGTGATGTAGATGACGAGATGTTGATCTCGTGGCTGAAGACGGATCGAGAGATGGACACCATGGGCTCCTGGAATGGTGAGTGGAAGTTTGGAAAAAAGGCCTATATATAGCTGTAGGGCCAACAATGCCACCTCATTTGTACTTGCTTCTATAGTGATTGGACAAGAAGCATTCAAAAGAGATTGTAAGATTCGGGGAGGACGAGGCATCCGATTGAGGATCTGCGAGCGTCAGGTTAGTGGTCTGATCATCCTGCATAGAATTAGGGTTTCATTTTTTGGGAAGGGTTTGTACAGAGGGCTGTACAAGGGTACTTAGAGGGTGTGAGCCCCACATGTGCGGGAGATCTAATAATAGGTGTGCATACGTGCACGCCTATCCACCGGATAGACACGCATGTGAGTGTTGGTAAGAGAATTATGGGCACGCCTGTTGGTTGAACAGGCATGCACCTGTGCGCACCTGAGAGCACGATTGTGTAGCGAACAGGTGTGCACACATGTGCACCTATGTAGTGAACAAGCGCGCATATGTGCGCACCTGTGGGGTGTACAGGTGCGCATGTGTGCGCACCTGTGGGTTGAAAAACCACATCGTGGAGGCAAGGTTGACGGGTGTAAAACGTGTCTTTTTGGTGTTTTTGATTGTCCCTGTGGCTGACTTAGGACGATTTTATGTTGTGCAAGTGACATGTGTGCACAATGCCTATTGGTTGGCGAGAGTGGGATTGGTCCCAGCTACGAGATGTTCTGGCTATTAAGGAGCCAGGCGTATATGCAACTTTGGCAGCCAATGGGCTGTTGAAGTTCTTTGAGTGCCCTTTGATATGGGCGTAGGAGTATCTCCTGCAGTTTCTTATCCGGATGTGAAGTTCGGACCTGCACTGCTTCATAGTGCAGGGAGAGCAGATTCCCTTCACTGTGGTGGAGGCTGTGTATTTTTTGACTGGGCTCCCATTTCGGGGAACGCCCCTACCAGCGGAGACGGTGTTACCTAGAGATATGCCGCTCACGACGGTGGGCCAGAGATATTGTTCGGGGCCGAACTATATGTTCGGCACAGTTGTGAGTATTGGGGCGATGGATGCCCTAGCACATCATTGTATAGCAGTGATGATTGTGAGAGTGTATGGTTCACTGGCAATGTAGAGGATCAGTGGAGGCCAGTTGATGGTGATGGAGAGGGTGTTGGTTGGCGAGCATTTCACCTGGAGGCTTACGCTGCACTCCAGGATGGTGGGGCAGCTGGACCACTGTCAGTCCACGGACACGGGAGAGTTTTCCTTCGGGTCCATCCTGGTGGCCCAGTTTCTAGAGAGGGTGTCGATGTTGTGCCCTAGGATTCTATTGGGTGTACTTGGGGCGCGAGAGCCGTGGCTGAGGTGGTGGTCAACCATGTTGCTTCACCACAGTGGCGGCGAGGGTGGCCACTTCTTCACTGCAGAGGCAGCGCAGGTATGGCGGAAAATGCCGTAGGTGATATTACGGTACCCCTATGCCGAGGTTGACTTCCGGGATGATCCAGACATGGTGCTACCTCCAGGGGAGGTGTTTGACCGTTGAGGTATGTTGATGATTGTTACACATCCAAATCACTCAACTGGATAAGTGTCGCACATACCTCTCGCTTGTCGCAAGTGTCGCAACTCCTATACAACTTGTCGCAAAGGTCATAAGTTGGTTGTAAGAGTGTCGTGAATACTGTCGGATCATGTCACCTTAATGACGACATCATAGAGACACTTGAAACACCTCATTTACTCAGTTTGAAGGAAGGAAGTTGGTCTGCTGAAGTCAAACATCTCTTGACACTGTTGAAAGCTTCATAATTGAGGTTTTGGAAGGGGAACGCTCCTCTAACACTACCTGAGGAGCGCCAGCGCCCTTGCACCATGGCTGAGAAGCGTTATAACGCTTTTATACCCCTTTGCAGAAGCACTATCCAAATCTGAAGCGTCGGCGCTTCCAGGAACCTTTCTGGGAGCGTTATAACGCTCTGTGGCCCTTTTCGAAGAGCACCCCCTATTCTGGGTGAACTGTTAAGCCCGGCGAGGAAAATAAGGGCCGAATCATTCGAGTTTAGGAGGCTGTTAAGCTCGAATTCTTG
>JASDQU010380440.1:0-11210 GCA_032191745.1 Picea mariana | reverse complement strand
ATGTTATTTTATTTATGTCGGCTTTAGGCCATTAGTTGTAATTATACCTCCTAGTCTCCTATATATACCAAGGAGACATTTTCATTTTGAATCATCCTGTACTTGAACATTTAAGTGGGGTAAAAGGAGGTTGCCCCCTCAAAGAGGCTTATTATCTGAAATTATCTCTTTTTCAAGGCGTTGAGTACTCTTTCTGAGGTTTTTCTATGCTATATTGATGTTTGGTTCTTAACAGATGAACTTTTGATACCAGTGATTGATTGATTTATAAGTTTGAATCTTGTGTTTGATTGATTTTTAGAAATTGAAAGTTTTTCTTTGTAAATTTTGAAAGTTTTTCTTTTGATTCTTGTCACAAGGGTATAATCTCTAGATCTTGGTCCTGAATGCTTGTTTGATAAAGAGTCCTTGATTTGTTTGACATTTTGGATTTTTTTTACTTTCTGGATTGTTTATTGATTGAGAGACATTTTTGTTTGCATTTGACAAAAGTCTTTCCTATCATTTTCATTTTTGTCTACGTTATGGGTTTGATTTGGGAATTGTGTTGAGAGTGTGTTAATTTTCTTGGATTATGCTTTCTTTTCTTCATTACATATCTGATCTGATTTGAGAAAGAAAGAACTGAAGTCATTCTTATTTTTAGTGATCTTTCACAAGAAAATTATTGCATTCGAAATATTTGTTAAAGGAGAAAATTGGAAAAATTTATAGATTTTGATTATTTGGGATTTTGTTCATTCAAAAATTGAGAAATTGTGTTTCGTAGCTTTTGTATTTCAAAAATAGATACCTTCTCCCTACTGTAATTAGAGTTCATCAAATTGAAAGGTTACATAATCATCTCTTCTTGCATTTTATTGGGTCAAGGTCACATACACCATCAGTTTCATTTTCGTCTCCCTTTTGAGTAAACAACAACCTTTAAAATACAGCGTAATTTTAAAATTTATTAGCAACTTTTATTTTCTAGAAATTCTCTTCACCAACATTACCTATGATAGTTTTTTGGAATAGGTTGTAAGGCACACTCTCCAAAGCATCAAAACACACAATCGTATCTTGTGATAGGGAGAGTTCAAATCCACTTGCTACATTTTGTCCTAGGAAGCCCTTCTAACACAAGGGTCAATCATGAGGTCGCATTAGGATTGGGAGAGTTACTCACCCTACTTTGTCAGTCTTAGTATAGAGATTGTGTGTATTATTGGGGGTCACCTGAGAAGAAAATCATGTGGGGACCTTCTCGAGTTGATTTTGGGCTAGATACCATGTCTTTGTCCGTAGATCGTACTGTCAACTGTTTCCCTAGGCATCATTGTCGTAATTGGTAACCTTAGTAGCCTATCTCTTTAGGGTCTTTACACAAGGTGAATATGAAGGGGAAAGTCTTCACGATACCTAGAATTGACGTTGGCCAAACTCACTTGGGCTCCTTGGAGGGTATACCCACTATTATGTGTGGGAGCTTGCACCAGGGTGTAAGTCCATTAAGAAAGTTGTCAACGTAACTTTTCCACTTGCTTTATCCCAACCCATTCTTGTCTTTATTTCGCGATGTTGGATATCATCACCAACTAGTGACTTCAAAATAATAAGGTTTGTTTTCTTGGTTTGATTTCTAGATTTTATTAGTGAGTGTTGTTTGTTTCTCTAGTTGGCCATAGATTTGTTTCGTTCTTTATTTGGTGTGGCCAACATCGGCCCTCGTCGTTCACATAGGATGCAAGGGCTACCTCTGGAAGATCTGAAATATTAAGTTCCTTTTCTTCCTAACTCACCAGAGGGCTCTCCTAAAGGAGCAGTCAATAATGAAGAAGCCTCTGAGATTGGAAGTTCAACTCCTTTAGAGGAATTCATACTTCCCGTAAATTTGTTATTGAGTGTTATACAAGATCCACATTTTCTCTGGATGAATTCATCAAGAGAAATTGTTGTTGATGAAAATATTGAAGAACCTATTGGACCTAACATCGAGTTTGGAGTAGACCATCCACTTCTTCAGAGTGAGTCATTTATAACCTCGATTCACACTGCTGGAATTTTTAATCCTAGCTCTATCCTTGTCTGTTCTTTTTGGAGAACTTCTTAGGGACACGATATTTTTGAAAAAATAGGAATGAGTCCTAATCAACCTATGGCATCACAAACGCCTATGATGTCTACTACTTATACAATACCTTTAGATCATTTTACTAGCACAACCAGTAATTTCGGCACAGTTTCAGACCAATTGTTGGTTAGTTCTCACTCAATTCTTCCTCTCTAGATCGCCCACTCTACCATGGTCCCACAAGCTACGACCGTTTCTACTGGAAATTTGGTTATCACCCAATCTCTTATTGGAACACCACTTCCGCTTAGATCAAATCCATCACTTTCCTCTGGGTATAACACTTTGAATACTTCCATTTATATTCCTGCCCAGAATCCATCCGGAGGGTCTAGACTTTTTGTTCCTCCTGGGTATAATGTTGCTAGTCATTTTTTTCCTACACCTACCCAAGTTCTCTTCGGGGGGCCTCACATTCCTCTTCCACATTTTCCTGGAGGATCTAGTCATCGTAGCCCTAGTAGCTCCAACCTAGTTGGAGGCACTAGTCATTTTGTCTCTTCTGGTTTTCAGATTCCTGTTGGAGATCAACCTCAAGTTGGAGGACAACCTCAAGTTGGAGGTGTTATTGGGTAAATTGGTAGATGTAGACATGAACTAATCCCCCTAGATCCACCTGGATCTAGAACAAAATGAGACAGAACATGATGCTTTCCCTAAGTTATAATCATTGAGTTTACTACCAAAGAAAGAATAGATAACATACCTTATGAATCGCTTCCTTCTATATTTGTTGTCCCAGCTTCATTTCAGTGCTCCTGTGAAATCAGATCTGCAATAACACAAATCAACCAACGTGAAAGCAACAATAGTAGAATTCAATGACAACCTATACATGTGATCAAGGAATAATGTAATAAAATACTAATAATTTTATGGGAAAGAGACATGCCACCATATTATATTAATGAAAAGTAGAAGATACAACCAAATTTTCTTGATGTCGCAAGTTCCCTTTTAGTGGTCCTTCGTTCCAACCCACACATACACTTGCTCTGAAATTCGCATGAATATGATCCACAAAAGCTTTATGGGCAATGGGAGCCTCAAGCATCACTAGAAATAGGATTCTTCACACAGTCTTCAGCCTATTCTTTCATCAATTCTCTGCTTAATCTTTCTTAACGTTTTCCATGAGAGACCCATCATTATATGGGAGAAGGTGAAGTGGTTAAAAGGATGAGGATGATCCCACCAAATCAGAGAAACCAATAGGATCACAACCATACGGATGCCACCTCACATTCTAGAAGATCCCCCTTATAGAAACTTCGTGAAACCCCTTTCCTCTTTTAGCTTTGGAACGTCGTCGCACCCTACTCATATAGCAGCCTGCGGAAACCTCGCGGGCCAGCTATAGAGAAGGCTGTGGAAATCAATGATTTCCGCACTGTGTAATACTAGTAGCCTGCAGACCCTTTCTAAAAAACAGTCTTGTAGAGGACGAAATAAGTTTATTTTCTCAGGAAAATGGTCATTTTAGGAGCCTCAACACATGCTTGTGGAATCATCATCAAGGTGACCAAAATAATGTGTAACAAAATTCCCCCCAAAGTATGAGGTTGAAACTCATGACAGTCGAAATACTTTGTAAAAATGCGTGTGTGTTAGGAACAAGGAGCGCACCAATCAGGAACATGCAAACAATCAAGTATCTGCACAATATTATACCATGTCTGAGGTAGGCATTCCCATGTTCAGACTACAAATGATTGAAATCATAAATGTAGGGTATGGACACCAATTATATATTGTGAATCCATGTCATCAAGAATATACATAGCCACCAGGAATACATTGTGGATCTATGTATTGGAAAATTCATATGCGGACATAGACACGAGACATACAAAGTGGATCTATGTGCCAATACAAATCACAAATACTCCATCACAACCTGAACCAAAAATGATGAGGTCCAGGATGTTCAATCCCATCGTTCGTTAGTACAATCTAGCCATGTGATTACAAGTGTCGAAGTCGAACATGGTTAGAAACCACTTGATTACTGGTCATTAATGAAAACCATTAACAAGTATGAGGGAAATCACTATTGATGTCATTGACTCCCAAGGTACACTAGTACAATCCAACGAGTGTGAATAGATGATATGAAGTCTAAAACTTGATGGAATATCTCGATCAAGGATTAATGATGTGAATCCACTGTCGAAAGCGAAGAAACCTGCCATTGAGGCATGCAGGCTCTAAGGCACTAGATGATTTCTAAGTCTTGTTCCTGGATAATGAGCTGAAGTCGATAGGAAAAGACTCATCACAGGAGGGCCTTGATGTGTCCCCCATCAATGACATGAAATAAGTAACAAATTTAGGGTAGAGCAAAGTATGAATATGATCTAAAACTGACACAAGGAAGGCCGACATGGTAGGAATTGACAATTGCAGATGGCTGACTCAACAGAAGGCTTGGTTGAACTTCTCTTGAACATATGAATAGCACGAAAATGGTCTTGGAATCATTGACTCAAAGATGACCCAAGATATGAACTTTCAGAAAGTCAGACGATAGACAAATGGATTTCCCAACCTGGATTCACATGATGAAGGGGGTGCCATGTTCAAGAGAGACGCTTACTGCCACTAACACAAGTACAGAGACACATTTCTTTCCCAAATTTTCCCCCACCATTTATGGTGAGTACCTATTTATTTTTACGCAAGCTTGAGGAGGATAACATATGCTTGTCAATGAAAGCTCATCCTTTGGATGAGTCCCTCAGAGTATGTTTAACGAACCCTAAGAAGGAGTGGTTCGGCCCCATGTGGGTCTTTCAATGTTTGTTTAATGAGTCCAAAGATAGAAAACTAAGGGGTTTTTAATATTTTGAGAGTCTGAAAAACACTTAAAAAGAACTCTCCCAGTTCCTTTTTCATAAAGTAGTTCAATAGGACCAAAAAAGTGATAAATTATTTCCCATCAAACGTTTTCTTCAGATACTTTTACAATCGTGAAAAGAACAAGGTCGCTCGGCAATCTTTTCATTTTTATGGAGTGTGAAAAGTTCTTACAGGTTACTCCGCAAGTTTCGTTATTTTTGTGTTACCATGATGAGTACGAAAAGTCGACAAAAGTATACTTGGTTACATTCTCATCGATTTTTTAGCACGAGAACAAACAAAGACTAAGCTTGAGTTTTTTCTAAAAAAGCCTAAAAAGTAATTGTACATGCGACGAAATAAAAAAAACAAATCGTGAAAAACTATCCATGCTTCATTGTTCGGAACCCTAGTCTTCCCATATGTGAGAAAAAACACTCATGGGACCATTAGACTTGTAGGTTTTTTGAGAAAATATATTTAAATGATACAAAATATTTTTAGAGAAAAGTAAAAAAATGAGATAAACAACTCATTTTTACCATTTCATTTGTATTTGGTCAAAAACTTGTCTAGAACCCTCGTTTTCTCCTCGTATTTCAGAGGTCGATTGCAGGGAGCACAGGCGATCATTCAACGAACGGTTTACGTGAAAACGGTAAGCACCTTGTCTTCTTCCTTTTCAATGGTTTAAAATTCATTTTAAATGGTTAAAAGATGGTTTTTTTGGGTGAATTTTGGGACCATAGGTGTGCGCTGGGGCCGCCGCAGGTGGCCCATATTGGGACCTATGTAAATCATTGATTTTAGCAGGTGCCTATTGGCTCATTCACGAAAACCCTGCACTATAACTAAAACCCAGTTGTGGCGGTCGAAAACCCAAAAAGAAAAGTACGCGTTGGACCAAAAATAATTCCAAAATGAATGATTGAAGATGCTAACTTCTTTCTTTCCTCTCCATGCAGATATTTTGATTGCAAAAATGTTGGAGTGGAGAGAAAGAGAGCATGAAGACGATGATGCTATGGCTTTGAATGATCCGAGCACCATAAATTTCCTACAATAGTGTGGCTTGTTAAAGTTCTTCTAGATCCATGGCATGAGAGCCCAACTGAGACTATTGAAATATTTGGTCCATATGTGGGACATGGACCAACAAGTATTTCATGTGGGTGTTTATGTTCTTTCCTTGGACATTGAAGATATTTAATTTTTGATGGGGCTATCTCGTCGTGGGGTGCAAGTGAACTTAACAAGGGATTGAGGTGGTGGTTTGCCAATGGGAGAATACATCCATCGGCATTGTGAACCTCAGGCTGAACGATGCAAATGTAAAGTGGCTATCAAAGAGGTTTGTGATCTGACTCTTAGAACTATTGTCTTTATTATTGCACGGATAGCGGGAAGTGCATCCCCGCACATGGCTCTACAGAGTTATTTTCAATATGCCATTGAATGCACCGAACCTCGCATGTTCAACATGTGTGATGGTCTCCTCTGTAGTATGAAGAGATAGTTGACCAAGAGAAAGAACGAGGAGCTGAAGCAATTTGGGTATGGCTCCATTTTGGTATCTTTCTTCTTAGAAAGAGTCCCTCACTTACGCCTACAGGTAGATTGGAATATACCAACACCACAAGATCCGCGGATGAAGCAGTGGTGTGATCTCATCTCCCGGCATGTAGTGGGTCCTATTATTAGATACACCGATACATTTTTTGATTGGTTGGAGCCTCAAATCTTGATGATCGATGATTATTCCTATGTCAGGATGGAGTTTTTCCATGACCCTGACTTGGTGCTACCAGAGGGTTCTCAGTGGGGGGACCTTGGTAAGAAAAACATTTTTCTTTTTATATTGTTTTTGTAAAATATCAAATATTTTTTATGTTTCCAATCCAATGACTAATCAAAACATTTTGACCATGCAGATGTAGGGCCATATCATCCTCCTAGTACATCCCCCATCTAGAGGTGAGGGGAAGTAGCTATAGTGGCAGGATGTGATGCGGATGATAATGAAGCAATCGAGAAAAATCTAGAAGGTTTGATTGTAGGCATCCCAGATATGTCGATCGGTGAAGTCCTGAGGCGTTACCAGTGCCACACCATAGGCGTGTCTGGTTCACTGAGATGATTGCTCCATAGGGTAGCACGAGAAATAGTGTGTTACCATAAGAAGCATCCATGATGCCATTTTGTAGAAGCCATGAGCTTCATATTTTGATATTTTGGTCTTCGGACGGAAAAACAATATTTTTGTAAAAAACAATTATCGTTATATATATATATATATATATATAAGGCTTTTACCGGCTTATTTTACTTTGTATAATACATTTGATGTTTGATTGGATTTATAAATGTCTCATATGTCTATCTAACACATAATTAACTAATGCATCAGTTAATGTATTTAGACATCTAGGAATGTGTTGATACTTGATATAATCAAAATAACGTTCCAAGAGGCGAATTCGTAGATATACCCGTAACAAAGTAGGACTTCGGATAGCATAGACATTACTTAAATACAACACTACTAGATGTGAATCAAGTCATATAACTAGGTGACGGATACCAAGTGAAATAGCATCGGTCAATAATTCGATGACTGCGCTATATTCTGTGATATTATTGGTTGCATGATCGAGGCAAACACCATGTATACTGATAAGTTCGTTTGTAGGTGCATAGATTGCCCATGCAGTAGAAGCTAGATTATGAGTACTATGACTAGCACCATCAACGAAGCCAATGTGGGGTAGCGAAGACTCCGACATCTGGAAACCAAGCACAACGCAAGGTAAGCAGTCAAGGGTAGAAACCAAATAACGAAAAAGTACACGCAAAAGTAGCACCCAAAAGTATGATACAGTAAAAATATAGGCACTCATGCAAAGATAGCCTAAGCATAGTACTTCTTCAAGTAAATCTCATTCTTGCGTTCACTCAAAGGAATTCCATCATAATATACTAACTCGTAAGCTCCCTTCTCCAACACTTGTTTGAAGATGTAAGGGCCTCACCACATAGCCTCAAATTTTTTGACTCCTAGCAAATCACGATCTTGTTCATAGAGGAGAACTAGATCACCCTCAGAGAAAATGTGTGGCTTGACATGCTTGTCATATTGGGCTTTGACACATTTCTTTTGGGTTTCAATAACCAAGGTGTCATCACGACGGGTTTCGTCTAGTTGCATCAAATACAATAGACGTTCCTCTTCGACTAAGGTGTTTGGGAGAAGTTCAACGACTAGTTTCAGAGATGGTATCTCACATTCAATCGGCAGAACAGCTTCGATACCATACACTAATTGGAACAGTGTAAAACCCATGCCAGACTTCACAGATGTCCGATAGGCCCATAATGCTGAAAACAACATTGTGTGCCAACTTGTTTTGTGAATTCCTATAATCCGTTGAAGCATGGTGACAAGTACTTTGTTTATTGCTTCGACTTGGCCATTGGCCTATGGATAGTAGGGGGTTGAGTTTTCATGTCGAAGACCCAAATTTTATGTAAGTTCATACATCATGAAGTTTTGAAAGTGTCTACCGTGATTAGTGACGATATCTTGTGGGATTCCAAATCATGTGATGATGTGATTGAATATGAATAGGGCTGCATTTTTTCCCATGTTGTCGAATGTAGGCATCGCCTCGGCCCACTTCGTGAAATAATATATGGCTACAATAATGTATCCATTCCCCCCAGCCGAGTGAGGGTGACATGTCATAAAATCTATACCCCTCTTCGCAAAAGGTCCAATGAAAAATATAGGGTGTAAAGGAGAAGGATGCAATCTTATTTTGTTGATGTATGTTTAGCAAGCATGGCATTTTTGGACGGCAATAATATAGTCTTTGAATAAAGAAGGCCAAAAATACCCGGCTTGTAAGATCTTTTGGGCAGTAGCATACCTAGACATGTGACCACCAGATGCTCCAGAATGGCAGTCATTCAAGGCCTTCTCAGCCTCATCATAGGTGAGACATCGTCAAAAAATGGAGTCAACCCCATGGCGATAAAGAGTATCACCGAGGATAATATACTGACGAGCTTGGTAATGCATACGATGACAGTCAGTGCTAGACAAATTGGGTCGAAAAGTCTGAGTCTGGGGATAAATAATGATATATCCATACCAAAGGTCATCGGAACTGATTAGAAAAATGGATTCATTAGGTAGTGAATCCTCTGTTACATTTTCTGTCTCAGTACTGGGAAGGTCACATATCATCTCAACAAAAACTAGTGACTTCTTGGACTTAGCGCGTTCAAACTCTTAGTCAAACTCCTGGACTATCACGATCCATTTGGAGTATTTTCCCCCTAGAAATTGGCATGTAAGAATGTGCTGCATAGGGTTGCAATTGGAAATCATGGTGGTCTTGCGTAAGAGGATATAGTTATGGAAATGTTGGACAGCTTGAACAGCTTCCAAGGACAGTTTTTTAACATGTAAATACTTGGCTTCAGTATTCGTTAGGCTCCAACTCAAATAATAAATGACATGTTCGTCGTGAGAATCATCCTCTTGGACTAAAACCATGGCGATGGTAGAGTTCGAGGTAGCGAGATAAAGGAAATAGTCTCGACTGTAATTGGGTGGGAAAAGTAGTGGGGTGCAGGTTAAAGTTAGTTTCAAAGCTTCGAAGGCTTTGTTGGCAGTGGTGTCCCACACGAACTCAGAACCTTTCTTTAACAGAGGAGTGAATCCTAGTGTTAACTCGGCATAATTCGGGATGAAGCGACATAAAAAAATTTCCTTCCCTTGCAAACTTTGGAGCTAGCGTAAGGTAGAAGGAGGAGGTAAATTAAGGATGGCCTCCACCTTCAAAGAATCCACCCTAGTTCCTTGATGTGACACAATAAAACCTAAAAGTCATTTGGACTCCACAAAAAAAATGCATTTGTGTGGGTTTAAGCGTATACAGTAGTGACAGAAGCAGAGGAAAATGGCTCAGAGATAAGCCAGATGGTCTTGGCAACGCATGGTGCGTCGATAGATCATCAAGATATGGTTGTATGATGTGCTTTATATCATGAAAAGCATAGGAAATGGCACACTGAAAAGTAGTGCCCGCGTTCTTAAAACCGAAAGGAAGTTTCCAGTAGGCGAAAGTACCCCAAGGACAAATAAAAGAAGTTTTATGTTGATTTGCAGGTAAAATGTTGATCTAATTATAGTCGGAGAAACCGTCCATTAACAAGAAGATTTCACTCCCGGTGCAATCGTCGATGATCTGGTCAACGAAGGGGGTTGGAAAGTTGTCTTTGGGACAAACTTTATTAATATCTGTTACACATCAAAATCACTCAACTTGATAAGTGTCGCATATTGCCTCTCATTTGTCGCAAGTGTCGCAAGTTGGATATGAAGTGTCGTAAATGTTGTCAAATCATGTTATCACAACGACGACGCTAAAGAGACATTTGAAACATCTTACATGCTTGGTTTGAAGGAACGAACTGGTTCAATGGAGTCAAATATCTCTCAGCACCTAACAGGGCTTCTAAATCAAGGATTTGTAAGGGGAACGCTCCCTTAAAACTGCTTGAAAGGTGCTGGCGCTCCTATACCATGCTTCAGAAGCATTGTAGCGCTTCTCCACCCCTTTGCAGAAGCACTACCCAGATTTGAAGCGCTGGTGCTTCCCTTGGTCTTCTCTGGAGCATTCTAGCGCTCTGATACCCCTTCTGAGGGAGCGCTCTCCATTCTGGGTAAATTGTTAGCCCGGTGAGAAGAATAAAGGGAGAATCATTCGAGTTTAGGAGGCGGTTGGACTCGAATTCTTGGTTCTATCAAAAGATCTCTAATCCAAGGAGGAAGTTCCTAACTGGTTCTAAACATAACTCAAGTGGTTAGGCCCTTCCTAGCCTATATAAGCAAGCTCTATGATGATGAGAAGGAGGAAGAATTGAATAGGTGAAACTTATGATCTTGGAGGAAACTTGCAGCCAGCCAAAGAAGAGCAATCATCGAAGATGCTGTCATCTAGGTTGTGGATCGTTTAGGCAAGGGTTAGACGAAGAGGACTTGACGAAGATGTCGCATTCGCATCTACAATTGTAAGCACCGCTGTCGTTATTCTCATTAATATGACACGCTTGGCCTGTTTATTTCTAGTTTGTGTCTGATGTTACATGAACTTATCACTTAGTGATAGATCTGTTTTCAAGCTAATGTCAATAGAGTAGGAAGTGGTCGTATCTTGTTTTGTCCACAGATCTCAGTGAGGAGCAAAGGATT